>CP136059.1:536080113-536315113 GCA_032464435.1 Aegilops umbellulata
ATGCTGGTAAATTACAATTCTGTAATAGTGGTCGAGCAACTAATTTTACTCTTTTGATGAGAGATTCAGCCAAACCATTTTGAGTATGAACATATGGCACAGAATGTTCTAAATGAATGCCCATAGCCATGCAATAGTCATTGAATGCACGTGAAGAAAATTCAGCGGCATTATCCATTCGAATTGTTTTTATCCTATTTTCAGGATGATTTGCTCTTAATTTGATAATTTGAGCAATTATCTTGGCAAAAGCATGACTTCGTGTGGACAATAGACACACATGTGACCATCTAGTAGATGCATCTATGAGTACCATGAAATATCTAAAAGGTCCCGATAGTGGTTGAATTGGACCACATATATCTCCTTGAATGCGTTCAAGAAAATTAAGTGACTCATTTTTTACTTTAAGATAAGATGGTCTTATAATTAATTTCCCAGTTGCACATGCAGTGCACACAAAATCTGATGATTTAGGGAAGTTTTTAGTTGGAAGGCTGTGACCAATAGAATTGTCAATAATTTTTCTCATCATCCCTATGCCAGGATGACCTAGGCGATCATGCCAAGTCTTGAATTTATCAAGGTCTTGAAAAATTATTTTGTACGCAACATGTGGAACGGGTTTTGTATAACTGTAATATAATCCAGATGAAAGCGAGGGGAATTTCTCAAGAATTTGTTTCTCAGACCCAGTACTCTTTGTTAAAAGTAAATATTCAGAATTATTTTCAGAAATTGTTTCCAGATGGAAATTATTTGATCTGAGGTCTTTGAAACTTAGAAGGGTGCGTGTAGATTCAGGATACAAGAGTGCATCCTCAATTACAATTGTAGTACCCATAGGTAGAACGAGTGTGGCTCGTCCTGAACCAATAATCGAGGCATCGCGACCGGCGATGGTCATGATATTCCCTTTTCTCTTAGTTAGATTTTGGAAATATTTTATTTCCCTTAATATTGTGTTAGTGGTACAACTATCCACCAAACATAGTTCTTCTTCCATTGGATTATCTTCCCGTAAAATCTATATAGAGTGAGAGAATATTTAGGATGAAATTTTATTCATTACTCACATATAAATACATACAAAGTATTCATATTACAATTATAAATATAAATATGACATTATGTCTGAATTACATAATATGATTCGTCCGTAGGACTTTATTTTACTTAGAGATATACAAATTATAACTTCCATTATTACAATAAAATAGCTGATAACATCAAATGAGTGATGTGGAGATTATATGAGATCTCCGTATGCGTCTTGGGTGTATTCCACCATCATGTTGTCGACATCAAGAAGATCTTCATCCTTCTTCCTTGTTTCCTGAGGAGCGCTTTGAGAAGTGCTAGCTTCAAGGTTCTCTTCTTGTTGTAAAGCGTTGAAGTGAGCTTCTGCTTTTCCATGAACTTGTTTGCCTTTCCCGGTGGATTTGAGATATAAATCCGCTAGATGCTTGGGAGTTCGGCATTTGCTAGTAAGATGGTTAGTACATCCACACCTTTGACAAATCTCGGATTTGGTGTTTCGGTCATCTTTCTTGAAATGACCTTTACCTTTAGATTGACCAAATGTTTTCTGCTTGTTGTTCCTTTTCCACTTTCCATTGAATTTCTTGAAATTCTTTTTATTTCCCCCATACTTTTTAGTAGACTGAGTGTTAGCATGTGCTTCTGGGAGTGGCATGGAGCCCGTTGGGCGTGTCTGATGATTCTTCATGAGAAGTTCATCATGTTTCTCAGCCTGAAGTAAAGTGTATATGAGCTCAGAATACTTTTTGTATTTTTGTTGACGGTACTGCTGTTGTAGTACTCTCATTGAGGGGTGGAAAGTGCACAAGGTCTTCTCAATAAGGTCTTCTTCGGAAATTGCTTGATTGCAAAACCTTAGTTTTGAGTTAACCTTGTGAACTGCAGAGTTATATGCTGCCACAGATTTGAAATCTTGGAACCTTATGAGGGACCATTCTCTCTGTGCTTCTGGCAGCATAACTGCTCTTTGTTGGTCATATCTCTCCTTGAGAGAGTTCCACAAAACTAGTGGATCTTCTTCCATCAAATATTCCGACTTTAAGTCCGGATGGAGATGGTGCCTTAAGAAACTTAAAGCGGTATATTTGGCTGCCGTGGGGATTTCTCCGGCGCCTTCAATGGGTGTGATGATGGTGGAACCGAGTTTACGACTTTCAAGGGCTATCTTTGCATCCATAGCCCATGGTAAATAGTTACTACCATCTAGTTCAAGTTCATGAAATTCTCTGTTCATGACGCCAGCCATTTCCTGCATGGTATTATCATGCATAATTTTAGTTTTACTATGAGAGTAAAATATAAGTACAACAAATGCTTCAAAGAAGCAAATTTTTCAAGTATAGCTGATGCTTTATACTTATATGTGTAGACCTCATTTTATGTATATGACACTTTGAAGATAGTCATCGTTGTGGTGTAGATCTCGCAGCAATGGAGAACATAATCTGGTTTTGACCAGTAGATGTTCATATATCCATTACCTTGTGCCATACTACATTTTTCAAAAACACTTTGAAGGTAGTCATCTGTCAAATAACTAGATGTAGACCTCACAGTAAGAGTGGATAGTCTGCAATTTGATGCAGTAGATCACACAGTTACCTTGTGCTTTTCTTGTATAATAGTCGAGGTAATCACATCAATTCACATATTTGGGAGAGCACTCGAAGATAGTCATTTTGCCAGAACAAAATAGGCAAAATGTAGATCTTTCAGTAACGAGCATAATCTGCAAAGTGCAGTAGATGCCTCATCTACCTTGTGATCCCGAAATATGAATTGTAAATAAAATTTGCTGTACTTAAGAACTACATATTCTAAAATAAAATGCTGAAGCAATCATATAGAATATGTACACATTGTCTGAGACTTTATGTTAGACGATACATAGTCTAAATATTCACACTTATAATACAGTACTGAATATGATAAGCAGAGGTTCTTAATACAATAAAATACTACTCTCAAATAGAAAGAACAAGCTGCTGTACAATATATACACTATGGCTATTTCCTGTTGGAAACGACACAGCGCCAGCAGCCATTTATTGGATTTCTTGGCCTGTAGGCCTGTTTGGTGAGAACGTACGTGACTTGGGCTGGCCCATGCACCGACAGAGAGAAGGATAAGGATAGCACGCACGAGGGTTTCCCACACAGCGCCGCTTCTCCCGTTCCCCACTTCTCTGCTCGATCTGGCACAGCTCCTCACCACATCGTCTCTTCCCTGCTCATGGCGGCGTCTTCAAGGGAGGCGGGGTGTGCCCCGCATCTCCGCACGGCCTCCGCCGCTGCTGCACGCCCCGGGGGCGCCGGTGAGGCCGAGGGCCGCCGGCGACCACGCGCCCCGGACGGCTGCGCGGTTTTGCGCCATGGCCGCGGCGAACTGCCGCAGTATCCGACGCGCCTCCAGTGGGGGCGTGGGAGGGAGGGGTGGTGTCGCCGGTGATGAAGGAGGCGGCGGAGGCGTCGACGACGAGCCCTGTCCTTCCATCTCCTCTTCTTCTTCCTTGATGGCTATGTTCAGATCGGGGACGGTGGAGTAGGCGTGGACTTCCACTGCTGCCGGCGTCGGAGACGGGAGATCCGGGACAGGACCGTATCCAGGAGGGAAGAAGTGCTCCGGCAGTTCATCCGACGGCGTCGGTGACGGCAGCCGCGGTTGTGCACCCGTACGCGCTGGGCACGGTCCAAACTCGTGCTGCAGGCAGTACGGGGGCAGTGGTGGCGGCGCGAGTTCACAAGGGAACATCTCCTCTTCTCCGAGAAACGGCGCCGATGGCCCTGCAAGCAACCACTCCATCGGAGGGATGGAGAAGACAGTTGGTGTAGTCGCGTGTCCGACGTACTCGTTGGCGACTGCCGGAGCCGAAAGCCCGGCCTGGCGCATTGCAGGTATCTCTCCATTTGCAGCAGTGGCCGTGGCGGAAGGCCCAGCCTGGTGCACAGGGTGGTTGCCATGGCGTGCATATCCACGACGGCGGTTCTGGCGGTGGTTCCCGGCGAAGAAGCGGCGACGTGGGCCACTCCTTACACCAAGGCCATGATGGAGACGTGCGGCACGGTGGCGAGGAGTGCGGGAAAGGCGACGGCTCTCTCTTTGGATAAAGCGAGCGAAAGCGAAAGCCGCTGATGACAGGTTTCTCCCTGCCATGACCTACCTTTTCTTGTCCTTCCCGGTGATGGCTCTATCTTACTTTCGGCAGAGCAGTGCTGATAACGTGTAAAAAGTAAAAGTGATTGTACGAATGATCTGATGCTTTCATTGATTGAGAATCACATATTTATACAAGATTTCGGACGCATTGTGAAGGCGTCTATACAAAGAGGCGCCTGTACGGACAGATGCGTCCGTACGACGCTTGGACACTAATAACCGCTAACTACGTTTCCTAACCACGATTCGCTAAAGCCGGTTCGTTGATGTCGGTTCTCAACACTCCCCCTTGTACAACGTCTCTTCTTTTGATTCATCTTTGAAAGCTTCTTGTATATTTATCATTCATCTCTTGAGAGTCTCCTCCAAAAACCCTGTGGGAAAAAATATGAGGAGAATGGTATAGATATGTTGCTAAAACTCCTTTAAACCCAGTGGAAAAAATAATAAGGAGAAAATAATGCAACATATAGAGATTATTGTCTCTCGATAACTCATATGAGAAAAACCTTCAAAGAAGGAGAAAATTATTAGTGAGTTAGAAAACAATAAACATGCTTTAGATACTTTCCTTTAAAAACCTTCATAGGAAAAATAGAAAGTATAGCATATGATCTTTATGAAGATATTTGCCTCATTAAAACATCATGAGAAAATTTTCAAAGAAACTCATAATGAAAAGAGTGCAATCAGATGTGCCATGAAAAACTCCTTTAAAACCTAGTAGGAAAAATATAAGGAGAAATATGATATGGCATACATTAACTCTTGTATTTAATTGTCTCGTTAAAAACCTCTTATGAGAAACCTATTGGAAAAACTCATAAAGGAAAAGAGTACAATATTCATTATCTGCTGATAACTAAAAGTATTATATTTTTAGGAGATTTCTCCCCCTGAACTTTGCAAAACTCGAAGTCGTCTCATACCAATTCCATGAATGCATTTCTGGAATGTTGAATTTGGTAAAGACTTTGTGAATAAATCTGCTAGATTATCACATGATTTGGTTTGCAAAATATCAATTTCTCCATCTTTCTGTAATGAATGAGGAAAGAATAATTTAGGAGAAATATGTTTTGTGATATTACTTTTTATATAACCCATTTTCATTTGAGCAATGCAAGCTGCATTATCTTCATAGATAATAGTTGGTGATCCTAATGAACCAACACCACACGAAGTTTGAATGTGGTTAATCATCCTGCGAAGCCATACACATTCCTTTGATGCTTCAAATAATGCAATTATTTCAGAATGATTAGTGGAAGTTGCTACGAGAGTCTGTTTTTGTGACTTCCATGAAAAAGCAGTTCCACCATATAAGAATACGAAACCTGTCTGTGACCTAGCATTGTGAGGATCAGATAGATAGCCAGCGTCAGTATATCCTACCATAGTCATATCTTGGTTTCTCTGATAGAATAAGCCAAGATCTTTTGTGCCATGTAAATATCTAAAGATATTCTTTACTCCTGTCCAATGACGTTTTGTTGGAGCAGCGCTATGTCTAGCTAGTAAATTTACCGCAAATGCAATATCAGGCCTGGTGCAATTTTAAAGGTACATTAGCGCACCAATAGCACTGAGATACGGGAACTCAGGTCCTAATATCTCTTCGTCATCATCCCGAGGTCTAAAAGGATCTTTATTCATATCAAGGGATCTGACAACCATGGGTGTTTTGGTTGGATATGATTTATCCATATTAAATTTCTCCAAAACCTTTTGAATATAAGCAGGTTGGTATACTAAAATTCCTGAGGAAAGATGCTCAAGCTGTATGCCTAAGCAAAATTTGGTCTTTCCCAAATCTTTCATCTCAAATTCCGTCATTAAATGATTGCGTGCTTCTTCTATATCATGTGTACTCCCAATGATATTGAGATCATCAACGTACACTGAGATGATGCAAAATCCATTTGAGGATTTATTTATAAATACACAAGGGCAATCATCATTATTTGAGTATCCTTTCTGAATAAGAAACTCACTCAGTCGGTTATACCACATTCTACCCGACTGTTTTAAGCCATAGAGTGACTTTTGTAATTTTACACAATATGCGTTGCGATTTGCTTTTGGATTCGGCATTTTAAGTCCTTCAGGGACTTTCATATATATGTCCGATTTGAGTGACCCATATAAGTATGCTGTCACTACATCCATCAACTGCATAGATAAACTCATTTGTACTGCCATAGATATTAAGTATCGAAACGTTATTCCACTCATAACAGGAGAGTATGTATCATCGTAATCGATGCCGGGTCTCTGCGTGAACCCTTGTGCTACAAGCCTCGCTTTGTATCTCACCACCTCATTGTTTTCATTCATTTTCCGAACAAAAACCCATTTCGCTCCCACAGGGAAGACATTATGAGGAGTAGGTATTACTGAGGAAAATACCTCTCTTTTATTGAGCGAGCGTAGTTCTGCCTCAATTGCTTCCTTCCATTTAGGCCAATCAGGACGCTTGAGGCACTCCCTGACGGTCTTTGGTTCTGGATCCAGTTGAAGGGTTTCGGCAATTTCGGAGGCAAAATATATGTCGACAATTGTAGTCTCTCTGTTGTATGATTCTCCTGATTCTATATAGTTTATGGAAATTTCTTTTATACCTTCAGACTCTATGTGATTTCCCCCAACAATAGAGTCATGGTGTTCCGATGTCCCAGCTATTATATTTGTATGCGCATTTATGCTGGGTTCTAGATGTTGAGCATCTGATTGGTGTCCTTCAACTTGAGGTTGAATTGCATTTACTGGTAGAGGATTTGATTTCCTCTGTTTCCGCGGAGGCTTTTGAGAAGCTATATCCCGGCTAACCAGATTTCTCCCCCTCTTACTCTCATTTGGGGTTTGAGTGGTTTTACTTGGTACCTCCACTCGTTCTGGTGCATTAACAGCGGGAATGTGTGATTTAGTGACACCTTTATGATCAGTAAATGCATCTGGCAGGTTATTTGCAATGTGTTGCAAATTTATAATCCTCTGAACTTCAGTTTCAGATTCTTTAGTACATGGATCTAAGGACTGGATGCCTGTTACATTCCAATCGATTTCCTGGCATTCTTTGTGGTTTGATTCTCCCCCTAATGCCGGGAAATGGTCCTCATCAAAAATAGAATCAGCGTAGCGGGCAGTAAACAGGTCCCCTGTAAGAGGTTCAAGATATTTTATAATTGACGGAGAATTATAACCCACATAGATCCCTAGTTTTCTGTGGGCGCCCATGGTTGTACGCTGCGGTGGTGATATCGGTACGTATACTGCGCAACCGAATTTTCGCAGATGGGAAATACTTGGCTGAGTGCCACGTACTATCTGTATCGGGGAGGTTGTATGATATGCAGTTGGTCTGATTTGTATCAGGTCGGCGGCGTGTAATACCGCATGTGCCCAACAAGATGCTGGTAAATTACAATTCTGTAATAGTGGTCGAGCAACTAATTTTACTCTTTTGATGAGAGATTCAGCCAAACCATTTTGAGTATGAACATATGGCATAGAATGTTCTAAATGAATGCCCATAGCCATGCAATAGTCATTGAATGCACGTGAAGAAAATTCAGCGGCATTATCCATTCGAATTGTTTTTATCCTATTTTCAGGATGATTTGCTCTTAATTTGATAATTTGAGCAATTATCTTGGCAAAAGCATGACTTCGTGTGGACAATAGACACACATGTGACCATCTAGTAGATGCATCTATGAGTACCATGAAATATCTAAAAGGTCCCGATAGTGGTTGAATTGGACCACATATATCTCCTTGAATGCGTTCAAGAAAATTAAGTGACTCATTTTTTACTTTAAGATAAGATGGTCTTATAATTAATTTCCCAGTTGCACATGCAGTGCACACAAAATCTGATGATTTAGGGAAGTTTTTAGTTGGAAGGCTGTGACCAATAGAATTGTCAATAATTTTTCTCATCATCCCTATGCCAGGATGACCTAGGCGATCATGCCAAGTCTTGAATTTATCAAGGTCTTGAAAAATTATTTTGTACGCAACATGTGGAACGTGTTTTGTATAACTGTAATATAATCCAGATGAAAGCGAGGGGAATTTCTCAAGAATTTGTTTCTCAGACCCAGTACTCTTTGTTAAAAGTAAATATTCAGAATTATTTTCAGAAATTGTTTCCAGATGGAAATTATTTGATCTGAGGTCTTTGAAACTTAGAAGGGTGCGTGTAGATTCAGGATACAAGAGTGCATCCTCAATTACAATTGTAGTACCCATAGGTAGAACGAGTGTGGCTCGTCCTGAACCAATAATCGAGGCATCGCGACCGGCGATGGTCATGATATTCCCTTTTCTCTTAGTTAGATTTTGGAAATATTTTATTTCCCTTAATATTGTGTTAGTGGTACAACTATCCACCAAACATAGTTCTTCTTCCATTGGATTATCTTCCCGTAAAATCTATATAGAGTGAGAGAATATTTAGGATGAAATTTTATTCATTACTCACATATAAATACATACAAAGTATTCATATTACAATTATAAATATAAATATGACATTATGTCTGAATTACATAATATGATTCGTCCGTAGGACTTTATTTTACTTAGAGATATACAAATTATAACTTCCATTATTACAATAAAATAGCTGATAACATCAAATGAGTGATGTGGAGATTATATGAGATCTCCGTATGCGTCTTGGGTGTATTCCACCATCATGTTGTCGACATCAAGAAGATCTTCATCCTTCTTCCTTGTTTCCTGAGGAGCGCTTTGAGAAGTGCTAGCTTCAAGGTTCTCTTCTTGTTGTAAAGCGTTGAAGTGAGCTTCTGCTTTTCCATGAACTTGTTTGCCTTTCCCGGTGGATTTGAGATATAAATCCGCTAGATGCTTGGGAGTTCGGCATTTGCTAGTAAGATGGTTAGTACATCCACACCTTTGACAAATCTCGGATTTGGTGTTTCGGTCATCTTTCTTGAAATGACCTTTACCTTTAGATTGACCAAATGTTTTCTGCTTGTTGTTCCTTTTCCACTTTCCATTGAATTTCTTGAAATTCTTTTTATTTCCCCCATACTTTTTAGTAGACTGAGTGTTAGCATGTGCTTCTGGGAGTGGCATGGAGCCCGTTGGGCGTGTCTGATGATTCTTCATGAGAAGTTCATCATGTTTCTCAGCCTGAAGTAAAGTGTATATGAGCTCAGAATACTTTTTGTATTTTTGTTGACGGTACTGCTGTTGTAGTACTCTCATTGAGGGGTGGAAAGTGCACAAGGTCTTCTCAATAAGGTCTTCTTCGGAAATTGCTTGATTGCAAAACCTTAGTTTTGAGTTAACCTTGTGAACTGCAGAGTTATATGCTGCCACAGATTTGAAATCTTGGAACCTTATGAGGGACCATTCTCTCTGTGCTTCTGGCAGCATAACTGCTCTTTGTTGGTCATATCTCTCCTTGAGAGAGTTCCACAAAACTAGTGGATCTTCTTCCATCAAATATTCCGACTTTAAGTCCGGATGGAGATGGTGCCTTAAGAAACTTAAAGCGGTATATTTGGCTGCCGTGGGGATTTCTCCGGCGCCTTCAATGGGTGTGATGATGGTGGAACCGAGTTTACGACTTTCAAGGGCTATCTTTGCATCCATAGCCCATGGTAAATAGTTACTACCATCTAGTTCAAGTTCATGAAATTCTCTGTTCATGACGCCAGCCATTTCCTGCATGGTATTATCATGCATAATTTTAGTTTTACTATGAGAGTAAAATATAAGTACAACAAATGCTTCAAAGAAGCAAATTTTTCAAGTATAGCTGATGCTTTATACTTATATGTGTAGACCTCATTTTATGTATATGACACTTTGAAGATAGTCATCGTTGTGGTGTAGATCTCGCAGCAATGGAGAACATAATCTGGTTTTGACCAGTAGATGTTCATATATCCATTACCTTGTGCCATACTACATTTTTCAAAAACACTTTGAAGGTAGTCATCTGTCAAATAACTAGATGTAGACCTCACAGTAAGAGTGGATAGTCTGCAATTTGATGCAGTAGATCACACAGTTACCTTGTGCTTTTCTTGTATAATAGTCGAGGTAATCACATCAATTCACATATTTGGGAGAGCACTCGAAGATAGTCATTTTGCCAGAACAAAATAGGCAAAATGTAGATCTTTCAGTAACGAGCATAATCTGCAAAGTGCAGTAGATGCCTCATCTACCTTGTGATCCCGAAATATGAATTGTAAATAAAATTTGCTGTACTTAAGAACTACATATTCTAAAATAAAATGCTGAAGCAATCATATAGAATATGTACACATTGTCTGAGACTTTATGTTAGACGATACATAGTCTAAATATTCACACTTATAATACAGTACTGAATATGATAAGCAGAGGTTCTTAATACAATAAAATACTACTCTCAAATAGAAAGAACAAGCTGCTGTACAATATATACACTATGGCTATTTCCTGTTGGAAACGACACAGCGCCAGCAGCCATTTATTGGATTTCTTGGCCTGTAGGCCTGTTT
This sequence comes from Aegilops umbellulata, assembly GCA_032464435.1. Classification (NCBI taxonomy): domain Eukaryota; kingdom Viridiplantae; phylum Streptophyta; class Magnoliopsida; order Poales; family Poaceae; genus Aegilops; species Aegilops umbellulata. The sequence goes on from CP136059.1 coordinate 536,090,839, forward strand.
GGTGAGAACGTACGTGACTTGGGCTGGCCCATGCACCGACAGAGAGAAGGATAAGGATAGCACGCACGAGGGTTTCCCACACAGCGCCGCTTCTCCCGTTCCCCACTTCTCTGCTCGATCTGGCACAGCTCCTCACCACATCGTCTCTTCCCTGCTCATGGCGGCGTCTTCAAGGGAGGCGGGGTGTGCCCCGCATCTCCGCACGGCCTCCGCCGCTGCTGCACGCCCCGGGGGCGCCGGTGAGGCCGAGGGCCGCCGGCGACCACGCGCCCCGGACGGCTGCGCGGTTTTGCGCCATGGCCGCGGCGAACTGCCGCAGTATCCGACGCGCCTCCAGTGGGGGCGTGGGAGGGAGGGGTGGTGTCGCCGGTGATGAAGGAGGCGGCGGAGGCGTCGACGACGAGCCCTGTCCTTCCATCTCCTCTTCTTCTTCCTTGATGGCTATGTTCAGATCGGGGACGGTGGAGTAGGCGTGGACTTCCACTGCTGCCGGCGTCGGAGACGGGAGATCCGGGACAGGACCGTATCCAGGAGGGAAGAAGTGCTCCGGCAGTTCATCCGACGGCGTCGGTGACGGCAGCCGCGGTTGTGCACCCGTACGCGCTGGGCACGGTCCAAACTCGTGCTGCAGGCAGTACGGGGGCAGTGGTGGCGGCGCGAGTTCACAAGGGAACATCTCCTCTTCTCCGAGAAACGGCGCCGATGGCCCTGCAAGCAACCACTCCATCGGAGGGATGGAGAAGACAGTTGGTGTAGTCGCGTGTCCGACGTACTCGTTGGCGACTGCCGGAGCCGAAAGCCCGGCCTGGCGCATTGCAGGTATCTCTCCATTTGCAGCAGTGGCCGTGGCGGAAGGCCCAGCCTGGTGCACAGGGTGGTTGCCATGGCGTGCATATCCACGACGGCGGTTCTGGCGGTGGTTCCCGGCGAAGAAGCGGCGACGTGGGCCACTCCTTACACCAAGGCCATGATGGAGACGTGCGGCACGGTGGCGAGGAGTGCGGGAAAGGCGACGGCTCTCTCTTTGGATAAAGCGAGCGAAAGCGAAAGCCGCTGATGACAGGTTTCTCCCTGCCATGACCTACCTTTTCTTGTCCTTCCCGGTGATGGCTCTATCTTACTTTCGGCAGAGCAGTGCTGATAACGTGTAAAAAGTAAAAGTGATTGTACGAATGATCTGATGCTTTCATTGATTGAGAATCACATATTTATACAAGATTTCGGACGCATTGTGAAGGCGTCTATACAAAGAGGCGCCTGTACGGACAGATGCGTCCGTACGACGCTTGGACACTAATAACCGCTAACTACGTTTCCTAACGACGATTCGCTAAAGCCGGTTCGTTGATGTCGGTTCTCAACACTCCCCCTTGTACAACGTCTCTTCTTTTGATTCATCTTTGAAAGCTTCTTGTATATTTATCATTCATCTCTTGAGAGTCTCCTCCAAAAACCCTGTGGGAAAAAATATGAGGAGAATGGTATAGATATGTTGCTAAAACTCCTTTAAACCCAGTGGAAAAAATAATAAGGAGAAAATAATGCAACATATAGAGATTATTGTCTCTCGATAACTCATATGAGAAAAACCTTCAAAGAAGGAGAAAATTATTAGTGAGTTAGAAAACAATAAACATGCTTTAGATACTTTCCTTTAAAAACCTTCATAGGAAAAATAGAAAGTATAGCATATGATCTTTATGAAGATATTTGCCTCATTAAAACATCATGAGAAAATTTTCAAAGAAACTCATAATGAAAAGAGTGCAATCAGATGTGCCATGAAAAACTCCTTTAAAACCTAGTAGGAAAAATATAAGGAGAAATATGATATGGCATACATTAACTCTTGTATTTAATTGTCTCGTTAAAAACCTCTTATGAGAAACCTATTGGAAAAACTCATAAAGGAAAAGAGTACAATATTCATTATCTGCTGATAACTAAAAGTATTATATTTTTAGGAGATTTCTCCCCCTGAACTTTGCAAAACTCGAAGTCGTCTCATACCAATTCCATGAATGCATTTCTGGAATGTTGAATTTGGTAAAGACTTTGTGAATAAATCTGCTAGATTATCACATGATTTGGTTTGCAAAATATCAATTTCTCCATCTTTCTGTAATGAATGAGGAAAGAATAATTTAGGAGAAATATGTTTTGTGATATTACTTTTTATATAACCCATTTTCATTTGAGCAATGCAAGCTGCATTATCTTCATAGATAATAGTTGGTGATCCTAATGAACCAACACCACACGAAGTTTGAATGTGGTTAATCATCCTGCGAAGCCATACACATTCCTTTGATGCTTCAAATAATGCAATTATTTCAGAATGATTAGTGGAAGTTGCTACGAGAGTCTGTTTTTGTGACTTCCATGAAAAAGCAGTTCCACCATATAAGAATACGAAACCTGTCTGTGACCTAGCATTGTGAGGATCAGATAGATAGCCAGCGTCAGTATATCCTACCATAGTCATATCTTGGTTTCTCTGATAGAATAAGCCAAGATCTTTTGTGCCATGTAAATATCTAAAGATATTCTTTACTCCTGTCCAATGACGTTTTGTTGGAGCAGCGCTATGTCTAGCTAGTAAATTTACCGCAAATGCAATATCAGGCCTGGTGCAATTTGCAAGGTACATTAGCGCACCAATAGCACTGAGATACGGGAACTCAGGTCCTAATATCTCTTCGTCATCATCCCGAGGTCTAAAAGGATCTTTATTCATATCAAGGGATCTGACAACCATGGGTGTTTTGGTTGGATATGATTTATCCATATTAAATTTCTCCAAAACCTTTTGAATATAAGCAGGTTGGTATACTAAAATTCCTGAGGAAAGATGCTCAAGCTGTATGCCTAAGCAAAATTTGGTCTTTCCCAAATCTTTCATCTCAAATTCCGTCATTAAATGATTGCGTGCTTCTTCTATATCATGTGTACTCCCAATGATATTGAGATCATCAACGTACACTGAGATGATGCAAAATCCATTTGAGGATTTATTTATAAATACACAAGGGCAATCATCATTATTTGAGTATCCTTTCTGAATAAGAAACTCACTCAGTCGGTTATACCACATTCTACCCGACTGTTTTAAGCCATAGAGTGACTTTTGTAATTTTACACAATATGCGTTGCGATTTGCTTTTGGATTCGGCATTTTAAGTCCTTCAAGGACTTTCATATATATGTCCGATTTGAGTGACCCATATAAGTATGCTGTCACTACATCCATCAACTGCATAGATAAACTCATTTGTACTGCCATAGATATTAAGTATCGAAACGTTATTCCACTCATAACAGGAGAGTATGTATCATCGTAATCGATGCCGGGTCTCTGCGTGAACCCTTGTGCTACAAGCCTCGCTTTGTATCTCACCACCTCATTGTTTTCATTCATTTTCCGAACAAAAACCCATTTCGCTCCCACAGGGAAGACATTATGAGGAGTAGGTATTACTGAGGAAAATACCTCTCTTTTATTGAGCGAGCGTAGTTCTGCCTCAATTGCTTCCTTCCATTTAGGCCAATCAGGACGCTTGAGGCACTCCCTGACGGTCTTTGGTTCTCGATCCAGTTGAATGGTTTCGGCAATTTCGGAGGCAAAATATATGTCGACAATTGTAGTCTCTCTGTTGTATGATTCTCCTGATTCTATATAGTTTATGGAAATTTCTTTTATACCTTCAGACTCTATGTGATTTCCCACAACAATAGAGTCATGGTGTTCCGATGTCCCAGCTATTATATTTGTATGCGCATTTATGCTGGGTTCTAGATGTTGAGCATCTGATTGGTGTCCTTCAACTTGAGGTTGAATTGCATTTACTGGTAGAGGATTTGATTTCCTCTGTTTCCGCGGAGGCTTTTGAGAAGCTATATCCCGGCTAACCAGATTTCTCCCCCTCTTACTCTCATTTGGGGTTTGAGTGGTTTTACTTGGTACCTCCACTCGTTCTGGTGCATTAACAGCGGGAATGTGTGATTTAGTGACACCTTTATGATCAGTAAATGCATCTGGCAGGTTATTTGCAATGTGTTGCAAATTTATAATCCTCTGAACTTCAGTTTCAGATTCTTTAGTACGTGGATCTAAGGACTGGATGCCTGTTACATTCCAATCGATTTCCTGGCATTCTTTGTGGTTTGATTCTCCCCCTAATGCCGGGAAATGGTCCTCATCAAAAATAGAATCAGCGTAGCGGGCAGTAAACAGGTCCCCTGTAAGAGGTTCAAGATATTTTATAATTGACGGAGAATTATAACCCACATAGATCCCTAGTTTTCTGTGGGCGCCCATGGTTGTACGCTGCGGTGGTGATATCGGTACGTATACTGCGCAACCGAATTTTCGCAGATGGGAAATACTTGGCTGAGTGCCACGTACTATCTGTATCGGGGAGGTTGTATGATATGCAGTTGGTCTGATTTGTATCAGGTCGGCGGCGTGTAATACCGCATGTGCCCAACAAGATGCTGGTAAATTACAATTCTGTAATAGTGGTCGAGCAACTAATTTTACTCTTTTGATGAGAGATTCAGCCAAACCATTTTGAGTATGAACATATGGCATAGAATGTTCTAAATGAATGCCCATAGCCATGCAATAGTCATTGAATGCACGTGAAGAAAATTCAGCGGCATTATCCATTCGAATTGTTTTTATCCTATTTTCAGGATGATTTGCTCTTAATTTGATAATTTGAGCAATTATCTTGGCAAAAGCATGACTTCGTGTGGACAATAGACACACATGTGACCATCTAGTAGATGCATCTATGAGTACCATGAAATATCTAAAAGGTCCCGATAGTGGTTGAATTGGACCACATATATCTCCTTGAATGCGTTCAAGAAAATTAAGTGACTCATTTTTTACTTTAAGATAAGATGGTCTTATAATTAATTTCCCAGTTGCACATGCAGTGCACACAAAATCTGATGATTTAGGGAAGTTTTTAGTTGGAAGGCTGTGACCAATAGAATTGTCAATAATTTTTCTCATCATCCCTATGCCAGGATGACCTAGGCGATCATGCCAAGTCTTGAATTTATCAAGGTCTTGAAAAATTATTTTGTACGCAACATGTGGAACGTGTTTTGTATAACTGTAATATAATCCAGATGAAAGCGAGGGGAATTTCTCAAGAATTTGTTTCTCAGACCCAGTACTCTTTGTTAAAAGTAAATATTCAGAATTATTTTCAGAAATTGTTTCCAGATGGAAATTATTTGATCTGAGGTCTTTGAAACTTAGAAGGGTGCGTGTAGATTCAGGATACAAGAGTGCATCCTCAATTACAATTGTAGTACCCATAGGTAGAACGAGTGTGGCTCGTCCTGAACCAATAATCGAGGCATCGCGACCGGCGATGGTCATGATATTCCCTTTTCTCTTAGTTAGATTTTGGAAATATTTTATTTCCCTTAATATTGTGTTAGTGGTACAACTATCCACCAAACATAGTTCTTCTTCCATTGGATTATCTTCCCGTAAAATCTATATAGAGTGAGAGAATATTTAGGATGAAATTTTATTCATTACTCACATATAAATACATACAAAGTATTCATATTACAATTATAAATATAAATATGACATTATGTCTGAATTACATAATATGATTCGTCCGTAGGACTTTATTTTACTTAGAGATATACAAATTATAACTTCCATTATTACAATAAAATAGCTGATAACATCAAATGAGTGATGTGGAGATTATATGAGATCTCCGTATGCGTCTTGGGTGTATTCCACCATCATGTTGTCGACATCAAGAAGATCTTCATCCTTCTTCCTTGTTTCCTGAGGAGCGCTTTGAGAAGTGCTAGCTTCAAGGTTCTCTTCTTGTTGTAAAGCGTTGAAGTGAGCTTCTGCTTTTCCATGAACTTGTTTGCCTTTCCCGGTGGATTTGAGATATAAATCCGCTAGATGCTTGGGAGTTCGGCATTTGCTAGTAAGATGGTTAGTACATCCACACCTTTGACAAATCTCGGATTTGGTGTTTCGGTCATCTTTCTTGAAATGACCTTTACCTTTAGATTGACCAAATGTTTTCTGCTTGTTGTTCCTTTTCCACTTTCCATTGAATTTCTTGAAATTCTTTTTATTTCCCCCATACTTTTTAGTAGACTGAGTGTTAGCATGTGCTTCTGGGAGTGGCATGGAGCCCGTTGGGCGTGTCTGATGATTCTTCATGAGAAGTTCATCATGTTTCTCAGCCTGAAGTAAAGTGTATATGAGCTCAGAATACTTTTTGTATTTTTGTTGACGGTACTGCTGTTGTAGTACTCTCATTGAGGGGTGGAAAGTGCACAAGGTCTTCTCAATAAGGTCTTCTTCGGAAATTGCTTGATTGCAAAACCTTAGTTTTGAGTTAACCTTGTGAACTGCAGAGTTATATGCTGCCACAGATTTGAAATCTTGGAACCTTATGAGGGACCATTCTCTCTGTGCTTCTGGCAGCATAACTGCTCTTTGTTGGTCATATCTCTCCTTGAGAGAGTTCCACAAAACTAGTGGATCTTCTTCCATCAAATATTCCGACTTTAAGTCCGGATGGAGATGGTGCCTTAAGAAACTTAAAGCGGTATATTTGGCTGCCGTGGGGATTTCTCCGGCGCCTTCAATGGGTGTGATGATGGTGGAACCGAGTTTACGACTTTCAAGGGCTATCTTTGCATCCATAACCCATGGTAAATAGTTACTACCATCTAGTTCAAGTTCATGAAATTCTCTGTTCATGACGCCAGCCATTTCCTGCATGGTATTATCATGCATAATTTTAGTTTTACTATGAGAGTAAAATATAAGTACTACAAATGCTTCAAAGAAGCAAAATTTTCAAGTATAGCTGATGCTTTATACTTATATGTGTAGACCTCATTTTATGTATATGGCACTTTGAAGATAGTCACCGTTGTGGTGTAGATCTCGCAGCAATGGAGAACATAATCTGGTTTTGACCAGTAGATGTTCATATATCCATTACCTTGTGCCATACTACATTTTTCAAAAACACTTTGAAGGTAGTCATCTGTCAAATAACTAGATGTAGACCTCACAGTAAGAGTGGATAGTCTGCAATTTGATGCAGTAGATCACACAGTTACCTTGTGCTTTGCTTGTATAATAGTCGAGGTAATCACATCAATTCACATATTTGGGAGAGCACTCGAAGATAGTCATTTTGCCAGAACAAAATAGGCAAAATGTAGATCTTTCAGTAACGAGCATAATCTGCAAAGTGCAGTAGATGCCTCATCTACCTTGTGATCCCGAAATATGAATTGTAAATAAAATTTGCTGTACTTAAGAACTACATATTCTAAAATAAAATGCTGAAGCAATCATATAGAATATGTACACATTGTCTGAGACTTTATGTTAGACGATACATAGTCTAAATATTCACACTTATAATACAGTACTGAATATGATAAGCAGAGGTTCTTAATACAATAAAATACTACTCTCAAATAGAAAGAACAAGCTGCTGTACAATATATACACTATGGCTATTTCCTGTTGGAAACGACACAGCGCCAGCAGCCATTTATTGGATTTCTTGGCCTGTAGGCCTGTTTGGTGAGAACGTACGTGACTTGGGCTGGCCCATGCACCGACAGAGAGAAGGATAAGGATAGCACGCACGAGGGTTTCCCACACAGCGCCGCTTCTCCCGTTCCCCACTTCTCTGCTCGATCTGGCACAGCTCCTCACTACATCGTCTCTTCCCTGCTCATGGCGGCGTCTTCAAGGGAGGCGGGGTGTGCCCCGCATCTTCGCACGGCCCCCGCCGCTGCTGCACGCCCCGGGGGCGCCGGTGAGGCCGAGGGCCGCCGGCGACCACGCGCCCCGGACGGCTGCGCGGTTTTGCGCCATGGCCGCGGCGAACTGCCGCAGTATCCGACGCGCCTCCGGTGGGGGCGTGGGAGGGAGGGGTGGTGTCGCCGGTGATGAAGGAGGCGGCGGCGGCGTCGACGACGAGCCCTGTCCTTCCATCTCCTCTTCTTCTTCCTTGATGGCTATGTTCAGATCGGGGACGGTGGAGTAGGCGTGGACTTCCACTGCTGCCGGTGTCGGAGACGGGAGATCCGGGACAGGACCGTATCCAGGAGGGAAGAAGTGCTCCGGCAGTTCATCCGACGGCGTCGGTGACGGCAGCCGCGGTTGTGCACCCGTACGCGCTGGGCACGGTCCAAACTCGTGCTGTAGGCAGTACGGGGGCAGTGGTGGCGGCGCGAGTTCACAAGGGAACATCTCCTCTTCTCCGAGAAACGGCGCCGATGGCCCTGCAAGCAACCACTCCATCGGAGGGATGGAGAAGACAGTTGGTGTAGTCGCGTGTCCGACGTACTCGTTGGCGACTGCCGGAGCCGAAAGCCCGGCCTGGCGCATTGCAGGTATCTCTCCATTTGCAGCAGTGGCCGTGGCGGAAGGCCCAGCCTGGTGCACAGGGTGGTTGCCATGGCGTGCATATCCACGGCGGCGGTTCTGGCGGTGGTTCCCGGCGAAGAAGCGGCGACGTGGGCCGCTCCTTACACCAAGGCCATGATGGCGACGTGCGGCACGGTGGCGAGGAGTGCGGGAAAGGCGACGGCTCTCTCTTTGGATAAAGCGAGCGAAAGCGAAAGCCGCTGATGACAGGTTTCTCCCTGCCATGACCTACCTTTTCTTGTCCTTCCCGGTGATGGCTCTATCTTACTTTCGGCAGAGCAGTGCTGATAACGTGTAAAAAGTAAAAGTGATTGTACGAATGATCTGATGCTTTCATTGATTGAGAATCACATATTTATACAAGATTTGGGATGCATTGTGAAGGCGTCTATACAAAGAGGCGCCTGTACGGACAGATGCGTCCATACGACGCTTGGACACTAATAACCGCTAACTACGTTTCCTAACGACGATTCGCTAAAGCCGGTTCGTTGATGTCGGTTCTCAACACTCCCCCTTGTACAACGTCTCTTCTTTTGATTCATCTTTGAAAACTTCTTGTATATTTATCATTCATCTCTTGAGAGTCTCCTCCAAAAACCCTGTGGGAAAAAATATGAGGAGAATGGTATAGATATGTTGCTAAAACTCCTTTAAACCCAGTGGAAAAAATAATAAGGAGAAAATAATGCAACATATAGAGATTATTGTCTCTCGATAACTCATATGAGAAAAACCTTCAAAGAAGGAGAAAATTATTAGTGAGTTAGAAAACAATAAACATGCTTTAGATACTTTCCTTTAAAAACCTTCATAGGAAAAATAGAAAGTATAGCATATGATCTTTATGAAGATATTTGCCTCATTAAAACATCATGAGAAAATTTTCAAAGAAACTCATAATGAAAAGAGTGCAATCAGATGTGCCATGAAAAACTCCTTTAAAACCTAGTAGGAAAAATATAAGGAGAAATATGATATGGCATACATTAACTCTTGTATTTAATTGTCTCGTTAAAAACCTCTTATGAGAAACCTATTGGAAAAACTCATAAAGGAAAAGAGTACAATATTCATTATCTGCTGATAACTAAAAGTATTATATTTTTAGGAGATTTCTCCCCCTGAACTTTGCAAAACTCGAAGTCGTCTCATACCAATTCCATGAATGCATTTCTGGAATGTTGAATTTGGTAAAGACTTTGTGAATAAATCTGCTAGATTATCACATGATTTGGTTTGCAAAATATCAATTTCTCCATCTTTCTGTAATGAATGAGGAAAGAATAATTTAGGAGAAATATGTTTTGTGATATTACTTTTTATATAACCCATTTTCATTTGAGCAATGCAAGCTGCATTATCTTCATAGATAATAGTTGGTGATCCTAATGAACCAACACCACACGAAGTTTGAATGTGGTTAATCATCCTGCGAAGCCATACACATTCCTTTGATGCTTCAAATAATGCAATTATTTCAGAATGATTAGTGGAAGTTGCTACGAGAGTCTGTTTTTGTGACTTCCATGAAAAAGCAGTTCCACCATATAAGAATACGAAACCTGTCTGTGACCTAGCATTGTGAGGATCAGATAGATAGCCAGCGTCAGTATATCCTACCATAGTCATATCTTGGTTTCTCTGATAGAATAAGCCAAGATCTTTTGTGCCATGTAAATATCTAAAGATATTCTTTACTCCTGTCCAATGACGTTTTGTTGGAGCAGCGCTATGTCTAGCTAGTAAATTTACCGCAAATGCAATATCAGGCCTGGTGCAATTTGCAAGGTACATTAGCGCACCAATAGCACTGAGATACGGGAACTCAGGTCCTAATATCTCTTCGTCATCATCCCGAGGTCTAAAAGGATCTTTATTCATATCAAGGGATCTGACAACCATGGGTGTTTTGGTTGGATATGATTTATCCATATTAAATTTCTCCAAAACCTTTTGAATATAAGCAGGTTGGTATACTAAAATTCCTGAGGAAAGATGCTCAAGCTGTATGCCTAAGCAAAATTTGGTCTTTCCCAAATCTTTCATCTCAAATTCCGTCATTAAATGATTGCGTGCTTCTTCTATATCATGTGTACTCCCAATGATATTGAGATCATCAACGTACACTGAGATGATGCAAAATCCATTTGAGGATTTATTTATAAATACACAAGGGCAATCATCATTATTTGAGTATCCTTTCTGAATAAGAAACTCACTCAGTCGGTTATACCACATTCTACCCGACTGTTTTAAGCCATAGAGTGACTTTTGTAATTTTACACAATATGCGTTGCGATTTGCTTTTGGATTCGGCATTTTAAGTCCTTCAAGGACTTTCATATATATGTCCGATTTGAGTGACCCATATAAGTATGCTGTCACTACATCCATCAACTGCATAGATAAACTCATTTGTACTGCCATAGATATTAAGTATCGAAACGTTATTCCACTCATAACAGGAGAGTATGTATCATCGTAATCGATGCCGGGTCTCTGCGTGAACCCTTGTGCTACAAGCCTCGCTTTGTATCTCACCACCTCATTGTTTTCATTCATTTTCCGAACAAAAACCCATTTCGCTCCCACAGGGAAGACATTATGAGGAGTAGGTATTACTGAGGAAAATACCTCTCTTTTATTGAGCGAGCGTAGTTCTGCCTCAATTGCTTCCTTCCATTTAGGCCAATCAGGACGCTTGAGGCACTCCCTGACGGTCTTTGGTTCTCGATCCAGTTGAATGGTTTCGGCAATTTCGGAGGCAAAATATATGTCGACAATTGTAGTCTCTCTGTTGTATGATTCTCCTGATTCTATATAGTTTATGGAAATTTCTTTTATACCTTCAGACTCTATGTGATTTCCCACAACAATAGAGTCATGGTGTTCCGATGTCCCAGCTATTATATTTGTATGCGCATTTATGCTGGGTTCTAGATGTTGAGCATCTGATTGGTGTCCTTCAACTTGAGGTTGAATTGCATTTACTGGTAGAGGATTTGATTTCCTCTGTTTCCGCGGAGGCTTTTGAGAAGCTATATCCCGGCTAACCAGATTTCTCCCCCTCTTACTCTCATTTGGGGTTTGAGTGGTTTTACTTGGTACCTCCACTCGTTCTGGTGCATTAACAGCGGGAATGTGTGATTTAGTGACACCTTTATGATCAGTAAATGCATCTGGCAGGTTATTTGCAATGTGTTGCAAATTTATAATCCTCTGAACTTCAGTTTCAGATTCTTTAGTACGTGGATCTAAGGACTGGATGCCTGTTACATTCCAATCGATTTCCTGGCATTCTTTGTGGTTTGATTCTCCCCCTAATGCCGGGAAATGGTCCTCATCAAAAATAGAATCAGCGTAGCGGGCAGTAAACAGGTCCCCTGTAAGAGGTTCAAGATATTTTATAATTGACGGAGAATTATAACCCACATAGATCCCTAGTTTTCTGTGGGCGCCCATGGTTGTACGCTGCGGTGGTGATATCGGTACGTATACTGCGCAACCGAATTTTCGCAGATGGGAAATACTTGGCTGAGTGCCACGTACTATCTGTATCGGGGAGGTTGTATGATATGCAGTTGGTCTGATTTGTATCAGGTCGGCGGCGTGTAATACCGCATGTGCCCAACAAGATGCTGGTAAATTACAATTCTGTAATAGTGGTCGAGCAACTAATTTTACTCTTTTGATGAGAGATTCAGCCAAACCATTTTGAGTATGAACATATGGCACAGAATGTTCTAAATGAATGCCCATAGCCATGCAATAGTCATTGAATGCACGTGAAGAAAATTCAGCGGCATTATCCATTCGAATTGTTTTTATCCTATTTTCAGGATGATTTGCTCTTAATTTGATAATTTGAGCAATTATCTTGGCAAAAGCATGACTTCGTGTGGACAATAGACACACATGTGACCATCTAGTAGATGCATCTATGAGTACCATGAAATATCTAAAAGGTCCCGATAGTGGTTGAATTGGACCACATATATCTCCTTGAATGCGTTCAAGAAAATTAAGTGACTCATTTTTTACTTTAAGATAAGATGGTCTTATAATTAATTTCCCAGTTGCACATGCAGTGCACACAAAATCTGATGATTTAGGGAAGTTTTTAGTTGGAAGGCTGTGACCAATAGAATTGTCAATAATTTTTCTCATCATCCCTATGCCAGGATGACCTAGGCGATCATGCCAAGTCTTGAATTTATCAAGGTCTTGAAAAATTATTTTGTACGCAACATGTGGAACGGGTTTTGTATAACTGTAATATAATCCAGATGAAAGCGAGGGGAATTTCTCAAGAATTTGTTTCTCAGACCCAGTACTCTTTGTTAAAAGTAAATATTCAGAATTATTTTCAGAAATTGTTTCCAGATGGAAATTATTTGATCTGAGGTCTTTGAAACTTAGAAGGGTGCGTGTAGATTCAGGATACAAGAGTGCATCCTCAATTACAATTGTAGTGCCCATAGGTAGAACGAGTGTGGCTCGTCCTGAACCAATAATCGAGGCATCGCGACCGGCGATGGTCATGATATTCCCTTTTCTCTTAGTTAGATTTTGGAAATATTTTATTTCCCTTAATATTGTGTTAGTGGTACAACTATCCACCAAACATAGTTCTTCTTCCATTGGATTATCTTCCCGTAAAATCTATATAGAGTGAGAGAATATTTAGGATGAAATTTTATTCATTACTCACATATAAATACATACAAAGTATTCATATTACAATTATAAATATAAATATGACATTATGTCTGAATTACATAATATGATTCGTCCGTAGGACTTTATTTTACTTAGAGATATACAAATTATAACTTCCATTATTACAATAAAATAGCTGATAACATCAAATGAGTGATGTGGAGATTATATGAGATCTCCGTATGCGTCTTGGGTGTATTCCACCATCATGTTGTCGACATCAAGAAGATCTTCATCCTTCTTCCTTGTTTCCTGAGGAGCGCTTTGAGAAGTGCTAGCTTCAAGGTTCTCTTCTTGTTGTAAAGCGTTGAAGTGAGCTTCTGCTTTTCCATGAACTTGTTTGCCTTTCCCGGTGGATTTGAGATATAAATCCGCTAGATGCTTGGGAGTTCGGCATTTGCTAGTAAGATGGTTAGTACATCCACACCTTTGACAAATCTCGGATTTGGTGTTTCGGTCATCTTTCTTGAAATGACCTTTACCTTTAGATTGACCAAATGTTTTCTGCTTGTTGTTCCTTTTCCACTTTCCATTGAATTTCTTGAAATTCTTTTTATTTCCCCCATACTTTTTAGTAGACTGAGTGTTAGCATGTGCTTCTGGGAGTGGCATGGAGCCCGTTGGGCGTGTCTGATGATTCTTCATGAGAAGTTCATCATGTTTCTCAGCCTGAAGTAAAGTGTATATGAGCTCAGAATACTTTTTGTATTTTTGTTGACGGTACTGCTGTTGTAGTACTCTCATTGAGGGGTGGAAAGTGCACAAGGTCTTCTCAATAAGGTCTTCTTCGGAAATTGCTTGATTGCAAAACCTTAGTTTTGAGTTAACCTTGTGAACTGCAGAGTTATATGCTGCCACAGATTTGAAATCTTGGAACCTTATGAGGGACCATTCTCTCTGTGCTTCTGGCAGCATAACTGCTCTTTGTTGGTCATATCTCTCCTTGAGAGAGTTCCACAAAACTAGTGGATCTTCTTCCATCAAATATTCCGACTTTAAGTCCGGATGGAGATGGTGCCTTAAGAAACTTAAAGCGGTATATTTGGCTGCCGTGGGGATTTCTCCGGCGCCTTCAATGGGTGTGATGATGGTGGAACCGAGTTTACGACTTTCAAGGGCTATCTTTGCATCCATAGCCCATGGTAAATAGTTACTACCATCTAGTTCAAGTTCATGAAATTCTCTGTTCATGACGCCAGCCATTTCCTGCATGGTATTATCATGCATAATTTTAGTTTTACTATGAGAGTAAAATATAAGTACAACAAATGCTTCAAAGAAGCAAATTTTTCAAGTATAGCTGATGCTTTATACTTATATGTGTAGACCTCATTTTATGTATATGACACTTTGAAGATAGTCATCGTTGTGGTGTAGATCTCGCAGCAATGGAGAACATAATCTGGTTTTGACCAGTAGATGTTCATATATCCATTACCTTGTGCCATACTACATTTTTCAAAAACACTTTGAAGGTAGTCATCTGTCAAATAACTAGATGTAGACCTCACAGTAAGAGTGGATAGTCTGCAATTTGATGCAGTAGATCACACAGTTACCTTGTGCTTTTCTTGTATAATAGTCGAGGTAATCACATCAATTCACATATTTGGGAGAGCACTCGAAGATAGTCATTTTGCCAGAACAAAATAGGCAAAATGTAGATCTTTCAGTAACGAGCATAATCTGCAAAGTGCAGTAGATGACTCATCTACCTTGTGATCCCGAAATATGAATTGTAAATAAAATTTGCTGTACTTAAGAACTACATATTCTAAAATAAAATGCTGAAGCAATCATATAGAATATGTACACATTGTCTGAGACTTTATGTTAGACGATACATAGTCTAAATATTCACACTTATAATACAGTACTGAATATGATAAGCAGAGGTTCTTAATACAATAAAATACTACTCTCAAATAGAAAGAACAAGCTGCTGTACAATATATACACTATGGCTATTTCCTGTTGGAAACGACACAGCGCCAGCAGCCATTTATTGGATTTCTTGGCCTGTAGGCCTGTTTGGTCAGAACGTACGTGACTTGGGCTGGCCCATGCACCGACAGAGAGAAGGATAAGGATAGCACGCACGAGGGTTTCCCACACAGCGCCGCTTCTCCCGTTCCCCACTTCTCTGCTCGATCTGGCACAGCTCCTCACCACATCGTCTCTTCCCTGCTCATGGCGGCGTCTTCAAGGGAGGCGGGGTGTGCCCCGCATCTCCGCACGGCCTCCGCCGCTGCTGCACGCCCCGGGGGCGCCGGTGAGGCCGAGGGCCGCCGGCGACCACGCGCCCCAGACGGCTGCGCGGTTTTGCGCCATGGCCGCGGCGAACTGCCGCAGTATCCGACGCGCCTCCAGTGGGGGCGTGGGAGGGAGGGGTGGTGTCGCCGGTGATGAAGGAGGCGGCGGAGGCGTCGACGACGAGCCCTGTCCTTCCATCTCCTCTTCTTCTTCCTTGATGGCTATGTTCAGATCGGGGACGGTGGAGTAGGCGTGGACTTCCACTGCTGCCGGCGTCGGAGACGGGAGATCCGGGACAGGACCGTATCCAGGAGGGAAGAAGTGCTCCGGCAGTTCATCCGACGGCGTCGGTGACGGCAGCCGCGGTTGTGCACCCGTACGCGCTGGGCACGGTCCAAACTCGTGCTGCAGGCAGTACGGGGGCAGTGGTGGCGGCGCGAGTTCACAAGGGAACATCTCCTCTTCTCCGAGAAACGGCGCCGATGGCCCTGCAAGCAACCACTCCATCGGAGGGATGGAGAAGACAGTTGGTGTAGTCGCGTGTCCGACGTACTCGTTGGCGACTGCCGGAGCCGAAAGCCCGGCCTGGCGCATTGCAGGTATCTCTCCATTTGCAGCAGTGGCCGTGGCGGAAGGCCCAGCCTGGTGCACAGGGTGGTTGCCATGGCGTGCATATCCACGACGGCGGTTCTGGCGGTGGTTCCCGGCGAAGAAGCGGCGACGTGGGCCACTCCTTACACCAAGGCCATGATGGAGACGTGCGGCACGGTGGCGAGGAGTGCGGGAAAGGCGACGGCTCTCTCTTTGGATAAAGCGAGCGAAAGCGAAAGCCGCTGATGACAGGTTTCTCCCTGCCATGACCTACCTTTTCTTGTCCTTCCCGGTGATGGCTCTATCTTACTTTCGGCAGAGCAGTGCTGATAACGTGTAAAAAGTAAAAGTGATTGTACGAATGATCTGATGCTTTCATTGATTGAGAATCACATATTTATACAAGATTTGGGACGCATTGTGAAGGCGTCTATACAAAGAGGCGCCTGTACGGACAGATGCGTCCGTACGACGCTTCGACACTAATAACCGCTAACTACGTTTCCTAACGACGATTCGCTAAAGCCGGTTCGTTGATGTCGGTTCTCAACACTCCCCCTTGTACAACGTCTCTTCTTTTGATTCATCTTTGAAAGCTTCTTGTATATTTATCATTCATCTCTTGAGAGTCTCCTCCAAAAACCCTGTGGGAAAAAATATGAGGAGAATGGTATAGATATGTTGCTAAAACTCCTTTAAACCCAGTGGAAAAAATAATAAGGAGAAAATAATGCAACATATAGAGATTATTGTCTCTCGATAACTCATATGAGAAAAACCTTCAAAGAAGGAGAAAATTATTAGTGAGTTAGAAAACAATAAACATGCTTTAGATACTTTCCTTTAAAAACCTTCATAGGAAAAATAGAAAGTATAGCATATGATCTTTATGAAGATATTTGCCTCATTAAAACATCATGAGAAAATTTTCAAAGAAACTCATAATGAAAAGAGTGCAATCAGATGTGCCATGAAAAACTCCTTTAAAACCTAGTAGGAAAAATATAAGGAGAAATATGATATGGCATACATTAACTCTTGTATTTAATTGTCTCGTTAAAAACCTCTTATGAGAAACCTATTGGAAAAACTCATAAAGGAAAAGAGTACAATATTCATTATCTGCTGATAACTAAAAGTATTATATTTTTAGGAGATTTCTCCCCCTGAACTTTGCAAAACTCGAAGTCGTCTCATACCAATTCCATGAATGCATTTCTGGAATGTTGAATTTGGTAAAGACTTTGTGAATAAATCTGCTAGATTATCACATGATTTGGTTTGCAAAATATCAATTTCTCCATCTTTCTGTAATGAATGAGGAAAGAATAATTTAGGAGAAATATGTTTTGTGATATTACTTTTTATATAACCCATTTTCATTTGAGCAATGCAAGCTGCATTATCTTCATAGATAATAGTTGGTGATCCTAATGAACCAACACCACACGAAGTTGGAATGTGGTTAATCATCCTGCGAAGCCATACACATTCCTTTGATGCTTCAAATAATGCAATTATTTCAGAATGATTAGTGGAAGTTGCTACGAGAGTCTGTTTTTGTGACTTCCATGAAAAAGCAGTTCCACCATATAAGAATACGAAACCTGTCTGTGACCTAGCATTGTGAGGATCAGATAGATAGCCAGCGTCAGTATATCCTACCATAGTCATATCTTGGTTTCTCTGATAGAATAAGCCAAGATCTTTTGTGCCATGTAAATATCTAAAGATATTCTTTACTCCTGTCCAATGACGTTTTGTTGGAGCAGCGCTATGTCTAGCTAGTAAATTTACCGCAAATGCAATATCAGGCCTGGTGCAATTTGCAAGGTACATTAGCGCACCAATAGCACTGAGATACGGGAACTCAGGTCCTAATATCTCTTCGTCATCATCCCGAGGTCTAAAAGGATCTTTATTCATATCAAGGGATCTGACAACCATGGGTGTTTTGGTTGGATATGATTTATCCATATTAAATTTCTCCAAAACCTTTTGAATATAAGCAGGTTGGTATACTAAAATTCCTGAGGAAAGATGCTCAAGCTGTATGCCTAAGCAAAATTTGGTCTTTCCCAAATCTTTCATCTCAAATTCCGTCATTAAATGATTGCGTGCTTCTTCTATATCATGTGTACTCCCAATGATATTGAGATCATCAACGTACACTGAGATGATGCAAAATCCATTTGAGGATTTCTTTATAAATACACAAGGGCAATCATCATTATTTGAGTATCCTTTCTGAATAAGAAACTCACTCAGTCGGTTATACCACATTCTACCCGACTGTTTTAAGCCATAGAGTGACTTTTGTAATTTTACACAATATGCGTTGCGATTTGCTTTTGGATTCGGCATTTTAAGTCCTTCAGGGACTTTCATATATATGTCCGATTTGAGTGACCCATATAAGTATGCTGTCACTACATCCATCAACTGCATAGATAAACTCATTTGTACTGCCATAGATATTAAGTATCGAAACGTTATTCCACTCATAACAGGAGAGTATGTATCATCGTAATCGATGCCGGGTCTCTGCGTGAACCCTTGTGCTACAAGCCTCGCTTTGTATCTCACCACCTCATTGTTTTCATTCATTTTCCGAACAAAAACCCATTTCGCTCCCACAGGGAAGACATTATGAGGAGTAGGTATTACTGAGGAAAATACCTCTCTTTTATTAAGCGAGCGTAGTTCTGCCTCAATTGCTTCCTTCCATTTAGGCCAATCAGGATGCTTGAGGCACTCCCTGACGGTCTTTGGTTCTGGATCGAGTTGAAGGGTTTCGGCAATTTCGGAGGCAAAATATATGTCGACAATTGTAGTCTCTCTGTTGTATGATTCTCCTGATTCTATATAGTTTATGGAAATTTCTTTTATACCTTCAGACTCTATGTGATTTCCCACAATAATAGAGTCATGGTGTTCCGATGTCCCAGCTATTATATTTGTATGCGCATTTATGCTGGGTTCTAGATGTTGAGCATCTGATTGGTGTCCTTCAACTTGAGGTTGAATTGCATTTACTGGTAGAGGATTTGATTTCCTCTGTTTCCGCGGAGGCTTTTGAGAAGCTATATCCCGGCTAACCAGATTTCTCCCCCTCTTACTCTCATTTGGGGTTTGAGTGGTTTTACTTGGTACCTCCACTCGTTCTGGTGCATTAACAGCGGGAATGTGTGATTTAGTGACACCTTTATGATCAGTAAATGCATCTGGCAGGTTATTTGCAATGTGTTGCAAATTTATAATCCTCTGAACTTCAGTTTCAGATTCTTTAGTACGTGGATCTAAGGACTGGATGCCTGTTACATTCCAATCGATTTCCTGGCATTCTTTGTGGTTTGATTCTCCCACTAATGCCGGGAAATGGTCCTCATCAAAAATAGAATCAGCGTAGCGGGCAGTAAACAGGTCCCCTGTAAGAGGTTCAAGATATTTTATAATTGACGGAGAATTATAACCCACATAGATCCCTAGTTTTCTGTGGGCGCCCATGGTTGTACGCTGCGGTGGTGATATCGGTACGTATACTGCGCAACCGAATTTTCGCAGATGGGAAATACTTGGCTGAGTGCCACGTACTATCTGTATCGGGGAGGTTGTATGATATGCAGTTGGTCTGATTTGTATCAGGTCGGCGGCGTGTAATACCGCATGTGCCCAACAAGATGCTGGTAAATTACAATTCTGTAATAGTGGTCGAGCAACTAATTTTACTCTTTTGATGAGAGATTCAGCCAAACCATTTTGAGTATGAACATATGGCACAGAATGTTCTAAATGAATGCCCATAGCCATGCAATAGTCATTGAATGCACGTGAAGAAAATTCAGCGGCATTATCCATTCGAATTGTTTTTATCCTATTTTCAGGATGATTTGCTCTTAATTTGATAATTTGAGCAATTATCTTGGCAAAAGCATGACTTCGTGTGGACAATAGACACACATGTGACCATCTAGTAGATGCATCTATGAGTACCATGAAATATCTAAAAGGTCCCGATAGTGGTTGAATTGGACCACATATATCTCCTTGAATGCGTTCAAGAAAATTAAGTGACTCATTTTTTACTTTAAGATAAGATGGTCTTATAATTAATTTCCCAGTTGCACATGCAGTGCACACAAAATCTGATGATTTAGGGAAGTTTTTAGTTGGAAGGCTGTGACCAATAGAATTGTCAATAATTTTTCTCATCATCCCTATGCCAGGATGACCTAGGCGATCATGCCAAGTCTTGAATTTATCAAGGTCTTGAAAAATTATTTTGTACGCAACATGTGGAACGGGTTTTGTATAACTGTAATATAATCCAGATGAAAGCGAGGGGAATTTCTCAAGAATTTGTTTCTCAGACCCAGTACTCTTTGTTAAAAGTAAATATTCAGAATTATTTTCAGAAATTGTTTCCAGATGGAAATTATTTGATCTGAGGTCTTTGAAACTTAGAAGGGTGCGTGTAGATTCAGGATACAAGAGTGCATCCTCAATTACAATTGTAGTACCCATAGGTAGAACGAGTGTGGCTCGTCCTGAACCAATAATCGAGGCATCGCGACCGGCGATGGTCATGATATTCCCTTTTCTCTTAGTTAGATTTTGGAAATATTTTATTTCCCTTAATATTGTGTTAGTGGTACAACTATCCACCAAACATAGTTCTTCTTCCATTGGATTATCTTCCCGTAAAATCTATATAGAGTGAGAGAATATTTAGGATGAAATTTTATTCATTACTCACATATAAATACATACAAAGTATTCATATTACAATTATAAATATAAATATGACATTATGTCTGAATTACATAATATGATTCGTCCGTAGGACTTTATTTTACTTAGAGATATACAAATTATAACTTCCATTATTACAATAAAATAGCTGATAACATCAAATGAGTGATGTGGAGATTATATGAGATCTCCGTATGCGTCTTGGGTGTATTCCACCATCATGTTGTCGACATCAAGAAGATCTTCATCCTTCTTCCTTGTTTCCTGAGGAGCGCTTTGAGAAGTGCTAGCTTCAAGGTTCTCTTCTTGTTGTAAAGCGTTGAAGTGAGCTTCTGCTTTTCCATGAACTTGTTTGCCTTTCCCGGTGGATTTGAGATATAAATCCGCTAGATGCTTGGGAGTTCGGCATTTGCTAGTAAGATGGTTAGTACATCCACACCTTTGACAAATCTCGGATTTGGTGTTTCGGTCATCTTTCTTGAAATGACCTTTACCTTTAGATTGACCAAATGTTTTCTGCTTGTTGTTCCTTTTCCACTTTCCATTGAATTTCTTGAAATTCTTTTTATTTCCCCCATACTTTTTAGTAGACTGAGTGTTAGCATGTGCTTCTGGGAGTGGCATGGAGCCCGTTGGGCGTGTCTGATGATTCTTCATGAGAAGTTCATCATGTTTCTCAGCCTGAAGTAAAGTGTATATGAGCTCAGAATACTTTTTGTATTTTTGTTGACGGTACTGCTGTTGTAGTACTCTCATTGAGGGGTGGAAAGTGCACAAGGTCTTCTCAATAAGGTCTTCTTCGGAAATTGCTTGATTGCAAAACCTTAGTTTTGAGTTAACCTTGTGAACTGCAGAGTTATATGCTGCCACAGATTTGAAATCTTGGAACCTTATGAGGGACCATTCTCTCTGTGCTTCTGGCAGCATAACTGCTCTTTGTTGGTCATATCTCTCCTTGAGAGAGTTCCACAAAACTAGTGGATCTTCTTCCATCAAATATTCCGACTTTAAGTCCGGATGGAGATGGTGCCTTAAGAAACTTAAAGCGGTATATTTGGCTGCCGTGGGGATTTCTCCGGCGCCTTCAATGGGTGTGATGATGGTGGAACCGAGTTTACGACTTTCAAGGGCTATCTTTGCATCCATAGCCCATGGTAAATAGTTACTACCATCTAGTTCAAGTTCATGAAATTCTCTGTTCATGACGCCAGCCATTTCCTGCATGGTATTATCATGCATAATTTTAGTTTTACTATGAGAGTAAAATATAAGTACAACAAATGCTTCAAAGAAGCAAATTTTTCAAGTATAGCTGATGCTTTATACTTATATGTGTAGACCTCATTTTATGTATATGGCACTTTGAAGATAGTCATCGTTGTGGTGTAGATCTCGCAGCAATGGAGAACATAATCTGGTTTTGACCAGTAGATGTTCATATATCCATTACCTTGTGCCATACTACATTTTTCAAAAACACTTTGAAGGTAGTCATCTGTCAAATAACTAGATGTAGACCTCACAGTAAGAGTGGATAGTCTGCAATTTGATGCAGTAGATCACACAGTTACCTTGTGCTTTTCTTGTATAATAGTCGAGGTAATCACATCAATTCACATATTTGGGAGAGCACTCGAAGATAGTCATTTTGCCAGAACAAAATAGGCAAAATGTAGATCTTTCAGTAACGAGCATAATCTGCAAAGTGCAGTAGATGCCTCATCTACCTTGTGATCCCGAAATATGAATTGTAAATAAAATTTGCTGTACTTAAGAACTACATATTCTAAAATAAAATGCTGAAGCAATCATATAGAATATGTACACATTGTCTGAGACTTTATGTTAGACGATACATAGTCTAAATATTCACACTTATAATACAGTACTGAATATGATAAGCAGAGGTTCTTAATACAATAAAATACTACTCTCAAATAGAAAGAACAAGCTGCTGTACAATATATACACTATGGCTATTTCCTGTTGGAAACGACACAGCGCCAGCAGCCATTTATTGGATTTCTTGGCCTGTAGGCCTGTTTGGTCAGAACGTACGTGACTTGGGCTGGCCCATGCACCGACAGAGAGAAGGATAAGGATAGCACGCACGAGGGTTTCCCACACAGCGCCGCTTCTCCCGTTCCCCACTTCTCTGCTCGATCTGGCACAGCTCCTCACCACATCGTCTCTTCCCTGCTCATGGCGGCGTCTTCAAGGGAGGCGGGGTGTGCCCCGCATCTCCGCACGGCCCCCGCCGCTGCTGCACGCCCCGGGGGCGCCGGTGAGGCCGAGGGCCGCCGGCGACCACGCGCCCCAGACGGCTGCGCGGTTTTGCGCCATGGCCGCGGCGAACTGCCGCAGTATCCGACGCACCTCCGGTGGGGGCGTGGGAGGGAGGGGTGGTGTCGCCGGTGATGAAGGAGGCGGCGGCGGCGTCGACGACGAGCCCTGTCCTTCCATCTCCTCTTCTTCTTCCTTGATGGCTATGTTCAGATCGGGGACGGTGGAGTAGGCGTGGACTTCCACTGCTGCCGGCGTCGGAGACGGGAGATCCGGGACAGGACCGTATCCAGGAGGGAAGAAGTGCTCCGGCAGTTCATCCGACGGTGTCGGTGACGGCAGCCGCGGTTGTGCACCCGTACGCGCTGGGCACGGTCCAAACTCGTGCTGCAGGCAGTACGGGGGCAGTGGTGGCGGCGCGAGTTCACAAGGGAACATCTCCTCTTCTCCGAGAAACGGCGCCGATGGCCCTGCAAGCAACCACTCCATCGGAGGGATGGAGAAGACAGTTGGTGTAGTCGCGTGTCCGACGTACTCGTTGGCGACTGCCGGAGCCGAAAGCCCGGCCTGGCGCATTGCAGGTATCTCTCCATTTGCAGCAGTGGCCGTGGCGGAAGGCCCAGCCTGGTGCACAGGGTGGTTGCCATGGCGTGCATATCCACGGCGGCGGTTCTGGCGGTGGTTCCCGGCGAAGAAGCGGCGACGTGGGCCGCTCCTTACACCAAGGCCATGATGGCGACGTGCGGCACGGTGGCGAGGAGTGCGGGAAAGGCGACGGCTCTCTCTTTGGATAAAGCGAGCGAAAGCGAAAGCCGCTGATGACAGGTTTCTCCCTGCCATGACCTACCTTTTCTTGTCCTTCCCGGTGATGGCTCTATCTTACTTTCGGCAGAGCAGTGCTGATAATGTGTAAAAAGTAAAAGTGATTGTACGAATGATCTGATGCTTTCATTGATTGAGAATCACATATTTATACAAGATTTGGGACGCATTGTGAAGGCGTCTATACAAAGAGGCGCCTGTATGGACAGATGCGTCCGTACGACGCTTGGACACTAATAACCGCTAACTACGTTTCCTAACGACGATTCGCTAAAGCCGGTTCGTTGATGTCGGTTCTCAACAATACAAGCGGGGGAAGATTCCCACCACTAGTCCCTCTGTACAAGCCAGTCAAGAACACGACCCTCTGTAGGATACAAAGTTACATCTATTTCTTCCTTGAGTTTCTGTTTGTTTGACAGCTTGATATATATGATCTTACTTCTTTCTACATGCAGGCGTGTTAGGCGTTACGCAATGAGGATTCGGGGTGTGTTTGACTTAGCTGCCAAGATGACGTTAGGCTTTATGCTGGTTGCTTATGCGGTTAGTCCCAAACTGCCCAGAGAAGAGGACACCACCAATACTTGCCCACAATGCGGCTTGAGAACATCAACGACCAGAGAAGGCACCACCAATAATTGAGAACCAACGATGATGCTATCTTTGTGATATTCTGTGATATGGTATCATGTAATTATATCTCTTATCTATTAGTAGTAACTAATTGAGTAGAATATATTACTCAAACAAATTGTGCAAGGGAGGGGATCGAATTGGGTCTCTGCAATTTAACATCTACTTTCATTGTGTAATGAAAACGTTTCATGTCAGCATGCCGGACGAAGCTTCGGCCCGTCGCGTCCTCGCACGCGCGCGCGACCTACTCGCAGGCAACCACGTGACGTACTGGACCCATGAAGACTAGTCTTCCTACCTTATCCCTTTTCTTCTCCCCCGCGCTTCTCACCCTTATTCCCTCTTCCCTCGCATCTTTTCTTCACCAGCGAGCTCGTGCGACGCCGCTCCAACGAGGCATCCGCCCGCACTTCCTCCAGCATATATTCTTTCTCCCCCCCCCCCCACACCATGGCCGTCCGCCACCTACCCCTCGTCCTCATGGCACACTCCTAGGCCCCTAGCTGCCTGATCATGCTAACCGGAGATCGAATATGTTGCAAACGGCAATGGTGAGGTTGTGGCAGTGACGACAGTGCACAATTTTTGCTCAAACCGGCAACAGAGAAGCTATCACCAGTGACTAGATATGCTACAATGGCGACAACGAAGTTTGTGGTGGTGACGGTGATGCTACGATTTTTGTTGCAACCGGCAGCCGAAAAAGCTACCACCAGCGGTTAATTTTGCTACAACCACTGTTTTGCTACAACCATCGTTTTGCTACAACCACAAATTTTGCTATAACTGGCTTTGCCCATCGTTGTTGCAACTGTTGTTGGATTTTGCTACGACCGGGGAGGAATTTTGCTACATCTACCATGGCGGAGACGCGACCCGCGACGAAGGTGGCAATGAATTGCTGCATTCCTCATCCTTTTTTGCTATGACCGGCGATCCTTTTTGCTACTTCCATTCAACAATGTTGATTCTTTGCCGTTGCTCGCGCAACACACGTGCAACGAGTGTTGATGGCGAGGGGTGGCGATGGCACATCAAGGTGCTACAACCGGTACCCGATGTTGCACTTATCACATTGTGACATTACGACGACCACATGATGCTTATGATGACAATGTCTCCATGTTGCATCGACGCATCAAGCCTACTTGTGACAGGAGTGACTTGTTGAAGGACGAGAGCAAATGGCCGGCAAGCGCGGACGGCTGGGGCGACGAGCAATGGTGGCGTCATTGGCCGGCAAGCATGAGTAGCCAAGGACGAGCGCCGGCAACGGTGAGCGCGGAGTCCGCCATGGACGGAACCTTTAGCCGCCTCCAATACGCTCCATGCGTCCTAGTGGGGGGCCACACACCGCTTTGCTTTTTAGCCTTATCCCTCGCGAGAGAAATAACATCCACTCGTTTTCCTCCAGTGAGTCATCCCCTAACTCTGCCTCTCCTGAACTCGGCGCGCAATATTCTCTGCAACTTCTCTCCTGGTTCTCTGCCCGGCCCCTAGCAACCAAGCGCAAGCTCAACCATTCTCCATGCTCAGGATCCCCCATTCTCCACGCTCACGAGCGTGCTCCAGCTGCCGCACCCGTTGGGCTCCCTCTTGCGGCGAGGCAGAGCCGACTCATGCGTTGTGAATTGATCTTGGTGGCTTGGTACGTGAGCATGGCGTCAAACATGTCATTCTCATTCTACCCGCCGTCAAGCCCACGCCGGGTGAAAATGGTGTGGTGTTGCTTCTAGTGGGCGCCGACGCAGGAGCGCAGAACGCGATGCCCCAGCGCACCGCAAAGTGCAGCTCGTCGGGGAGGAGCTCCCGTGTCA
Source organism: Aegilops umbellulata (assembly GCA_032464435.1). Lineage (NCBI taxonomy): Eukaryota > Viridiplantae > Streptophyta > Magnoliopsida > Poales > Poaceae > Aegilops > Aegilops umbellulata. The sequence goes on from CP136059.1 coordinate 536,117,179, forward strand.
TGCCGCACCCCATCATGGCATACACGCTCACCAAGGCCGTAGTGCAACAAAGGAGAACAATGTCGGGTGCGTCCAAGTGACGACCGTCATGAGCGCTCCCTGCTGCCCCAACCTCCATGTCGTACTACATCCCTGACAGGCAGACCCCCTGCTGCATCACAGGACTCACGAAGCTGCAAGCCTGATGGAGAGAGGTAACACACCTCGGCGGCCACTAGTGTTATGATGCAGCATTCACCGGGGCCTCATCATGCTACATCGCTGGCAACCATCGTGTTTCGCTACTATAGAGCTCTCACCATCTGTCTCGGAGCTGCAATGGAGCGCTCACCGATGGTGTCGCCACTACTCACCGGCGCTGCAATGGTAGCGCTCGCCGATGCTCCGGGTGCTGCAACGGAGCGAGCGATGGCGAGCGGAGGACGCGGTCTACTGCGTCGGGCGGAAGCGGTGGCGGACTGCCATGTAGGATCCGCAAGAGATAAAGGAGACGGTCGTGATGATGCACATCTGACGGTAGTGGAGGCTGCTTATGTTTCCCTCATATCAACCGAATGATTTGTAGCAGACAACATTATCTAACACATGTCCATGTAAGAACCACAAATTGTCATCTCTACCTAGCTATAATATAGTTCGTCGTTCTCTTCTGTGGTTTACACACGGACCAAGTTCACCCGCCTTCGTGCATCCTTATGCCAAAGATGTCGCTCTATATGGCCCACACCGCCCCCACCACCACCGCCACAAAAATCAAGAAAATCCAGACCCAAACCCTAGTCCCAAACACCACTCTCCTTCACTTCTCTCATCCTCTCCACTCCCATCTATCGCCTCCCCTTCCAATATACAATCCCCTCTGTCCCGTTGGCCATGCCTGACTCCGGCTCCGAAGAGCTCAATTGGGTGGGGCTCGCCGGCGGTGACCTGTCCAGCTCATCCGACCTGGACGAGGTGGAGCTCACACTCCACACTGTGCTCCGGTGCTCACGGATGGACCATGGCTGGGGCTCCTCCTCGACGGCGTCATTGAGCTTATGGCTCGACAAATCTTCCTCCGCGGCAGCCTGATGCCGCCCTGCCTGCTCTCTGACATTCACGGTGAGGCGGCGACACAAGCGTGTGATCAATGTTTTTTTACATACGATGGCAAAAAATGACTTTGGGGGTCCCACAAAGTCCTTACAATCTGTTGTTCTCTTATACATAGATAATTAGACCTACTGTCAATTTCAGTTTCTTGGATACGATAAATCATTTTGGTCGACCATGGGAAGGTTTGCATCATTTCAAATTTAATTTTTGATCTATGGCCAATTACAGTGTCGAACCATGGCAATTTTTATTAATTAGAATCATGGTAGTTCTATTGTATGTAGCATGGCACTTTTACTACTTATACCATGACAATTTTATTGTTCAGACCATAATAGTTCTATTTTAGGTTGCATCAAGTTTATCATTTTTGTTCATGGTATTTTTATTTGTAGGCAGCATGACAATTTTATTATTTAGGGCATGTTAGTTTTATTATGGATAGCATTCCAATTTATTATTTAGACCATGGTAGTTTTCATTGTATGTAGCCTGGAACTTTTTATTACTTGGAATATGGCAATTTTGTCTTGTAAACCATGGCAACTTCATTAATTAGAGCATGGTAGATCTAGTGTAGGTAGCATTGCAATTATATTTAGTTTAAACCATGGATTTTTTTATCATGCATTCTTTTTGCATTTGAACATGGCAACTTTTTATTTATTTTTGGGCTATGGTATTTTTTGCTTGAGTTTACCATGGCAAACTCAAATTTTCAGCGTAGCATATCAAATTTACTGTACAAAATTTATGACCTTTTGCCATGCTACTATTTTTTATAGTGTGTACATAATGAGAATGACATTTTGGAGCTCGGCCTCCCTGGAGGCCATTTTTTGAAAATTTCAAAATTCGTACTTTTTGGTTTAAAAAAATATGAAAAACATTGTACAAGTATATAAGGATGTGATGTGTAAATGTGAAAAATTTCAGAATGAAATACTTTGATATGTGTTCTGTGCAAAAAGAATAAATTATGGACTTTTGGAATGAATAGTATCATGTATTGAAAAGCCACAAATTTGTCTTTTTTTGCACAGCCCCTCATTGCAATGTATTTCTTCCTGAAAATTTATACACATGTGTGTTATGCCTCCGTGTATGCCTGTATTTTTTCAGATTCTTTTGAAATGTAAAAATATGAATTTTATGGAATTGTGAATTTTTCAAAAACAGACCTCCATGGAGGCCGAGCTCCAAAAGAAATTTTCGGTACATAATTGCCATGATTGTATTTTTTTTTACAAAATACAGAGAATACTAAATTTGCAAGTACATAAATAGCATGACAATTTTATTACTACCTAGATGATGGTACCTTTGTTTTCAATAGCTTGGCATTTTCCGTTGCAAAAAAAAATGGCTTGGCATTTGATTTATTTTGACCATGGCAAATTTGTATGTCTGCTTTTTATTATCTCTACATACACAAATTTTGAACATTGGAATATATTATAAGTTCATCGCAATTTTTGGGAATTTTGCAATTTAGATAATGGTAATTTTATTTTTAACTGGCATGAGAATTTTCTCTTTTTTTTCTGATGGCAATTTTTATGCGTGTGATTTTTATGTTATGACAAAAAAACATAGAACATGACCATTTTATAGCTAAGAGTATGCCAAAAAAAAGTCAGCTGCCGGGCAATTTTATGCATGTATGTTTTTTAGGGGAATTTTATGTATGTAGGTAGTTTCTTGTTTTTTAGGGGTCACTATGGGTTGCTACAGGAAATTCTGGGCCAGGGTTTTCGAACAGAAAATTCTTCTCTTCTTTAAATCGCAGGGGTCCCCTTGGAGCAAACGTTTTTCAGGTGAATCACCAAAATCTGCCCGTGCCTCGAAGAAAAATTATATTAGGGTGTTATTGGGATCCTAAAGAAAAATTTCTGTCAAAGAAAATAAGAACACAGAAAAAAGGAATTACCAAAAGAAGAAAGAACATACAGCATGGCTTTTTTATATTATGAAAAAGCATGGCAATTTTACTAATTTTCCATCATGAAAACTCTTCTTTTTTAACACTTTTCATTTTGCAGGATCATTTAGCATTGAAAAATATAAAATATTCCTTGACATAATTTTGCCATGCAGGTATTTCTATTTTATTTTGTATAGTTGAGGAATGGCAATTTCCTGCAGGAATTCCCTTTTTTAATACTCCCTTATTGTCAGGCCAATTTCCTTTTTTTATTGCTGTTTTACGGCCCAAAAAAAAGGCGCCAGGCCCACTCAGCTGACCTGGTACTAACCCAATTCCCATCTTCTTTGGATTGGGATCGCTGGGTTGCTCCCGAAAAAGTTTCAGCCAAAGAAAATAAAAACAAAGAAGAAGTTTCAGCCAAAGGAAATAAAAATAAAGAATAAAGAATCTACCCCTTCCTGTTGTCGGCGGAGGCGGAAGAAGGCGAACGAGGAACCCTAGCCGCCTGATCGATCTGCAAGGTACCCTCACCAGAACCTACCGGAATCTCTACAGACTGCAATAAGATTTATGACTGATTGCAGTGATTCGTGACTTGGAGGTACGTGATGGACTTGTCATCCTAATCCCTAACCGATTGTTCGCAGGCCGTCGATGATGGCGGCGGTTCCGTGCGCCGCGAGGAGGCTCGGTGGCTCCCTGCTCCAGCGAACGCAGGCGGCGGTCGCGGAGGAGGGACGCCAGGTCGTGCCAAGCAGGCTGATGCGCTCCCGCCAGTTCTCCACCAAGGTATCCTACCCAAAATTGACACATTTTTTCTCATGATTTATGTACCTCACGGGCATCAAGTATCGATGTAGCCAGCGACAATCGAATTCTGCGCAATCGAAACAGCAGCATACATGTGCCTCTTATATTATCAGCTACTAGTAGTAGAAATACTTGTTACTTATCATCGTCACACTTGTTTAACCTGGCCTGAACCTGTACATCCTGACGTACTAGACATAGGACTGCACGTACGCAAATCATATAATTAAGCAACTTGATTTCCTGGTTAATCAGAGCATGGCTTTTTACCATCTCATCTTCTGCTCGAAGCACTTTCTAGTATGATTCTGTGACTTAATTAATCCATTGTACAGTAAGTATGATTCCGTGACTTGTATCTACACATGCACACCATGCGTTCTGTATATCGAACCAGCACTTAATTGACAGCAGACAAGACAGTATCCTCCTTACTTACGTATTTGCCAATCGAAATCACCGCTTACTTAATGATGGATGATGCAAAATAACTAGAAACTATGTGTATCAATCCAGCATGCTCGAATGACCCCCGAGGAAGTGAAATCCAGGTTGGAGAAGGAGAAGGGGGAGCTGCGTGAAATGTTAGATACCTTGGAGAGGCTTCGCAAGGAGACACCGCCACCAGATGAATCTCACTTGTACGTACAACATCAGAGGATCAATTTCTTCCTTGGTTTCCCGTTTGTTTGTCTGATAGCAGTTGATACATATAATCTCATGTGACCTACCTCTCTCTACATGCAGGCGCTTGTTGTCCATTTGCCGTGCGGTTGATGGTGTGCTCACTGGAGCTGCCAAGTTGGCATTTTTCGGTATCCTTACTGTTGCTTCTTTTGGTGGCGATTCGGTAGAAGCCCAGGCTGTCACCAACAAAAACTAATGAAGACAAACGATCGGAAAATGAGAACCAAAGATGGCCCCGCTTGGTTTAAGTTAAATTATGATGACCTGCAGTTTGGCTAGCTAGCACTATGCTATCGTTGTGATATTGTGAACTTGGTACCATGTTATTATATCTCTATCTATCTACTCGACATGAAACTGTAGGTTGATGTTATTATATCGTACCTTGTGATATTGTGTGATATGGTGTTATGTTATTATATCTCGATCTATCTATTCGAGTAGATTGCGTGACAGGGTATCATGTGAGTTGTGCTTGCCATTCTTTGTCTAACAAGCAATTTAGTTGCTTTGTACATAATAATTTGATAAAGCTTCATCGAGATACTCACTGCTCTAGCACAAAAAATTGAACTTAATTCATGGCAGACAGCAATACTTTAATGTTGAGCACATACACGTCCATAGTTTCTTATTGTTGCACCCATTGTCATTATGTGCTTCTTTTTCAATTTTTTGCTAAGATTAATTTAGCCGTGTTCTTGCTTCCTACACAATTTTCGTTGCCTCGTAAAAATAATAATAACAGAAGATGTTTACTTTAGATTCATTCCCTGCATCAACAGTAATCAATCATATGGACAGATCAATATTATTCTATTTGTATCAATATTTAAATCTTAGCAACATTGTGGAATTAATTACTAATGGAAGAGAGATGGTGGTGGTGGTGGTGGGGGCGGGGGGTGTGGAGCTAGAGTATGAAACTGATGAAGGTCTTGAGGGAGCCATCGGAGAGGAGAGGGCCGCCAATGGAGGAAGGTAGGAACTATACACAGTTAGACATGATGCATAAGGTAGGAAGCAATGGTTAGGCAGGAAGAACCAGGGAATCACATGTAAGGAAGCATGCATGCTTCAGGGCTTTTTTGCAACCGCATAACATATTCCGTCTCAATATTCCACTCCATCAGTCAGCTCCTCCCTAGCCTTGATGAACTCATCTCAACTCATAAGGTTGTGGTTGTCGACTCCAGCGAGCGGCAAGAAGAAGCGAGGATGACACCATTGAGTGGACAACGGTAATGACATGTGGCCGCCGAGTATGTTGGCGGGTTGCTCCCATGCTTGTGCAGGGAACAATGAATACTAAATTGCTCCATAACGTACGCCATGCCTGCCATCGATGAGCACAACATGCTCACCCAGTGTGTGTTGTTGGGTTGCAAATTGTGTGTGGCGGCTTGATGGAGAATTCGCACGCATGGAGGTTGGGAAGAGGATCGTGCCCGGCATATATATGGTGGAATATTAGGGTACATCACTGATCGTGTGGAGGTGGAGACAGGGTAGGACACATCGACGAATCGACGTGGATGAGCTGTAGACATCCACTGATTTCTTGGTGGAGATAAGGGAACCGGAAGAGGTAGCTGTCATGATGAGCGAGTTCGGCGAGAGGTCGCCCGTGAGAGGCAAGATGGCTGGGATGGTTGCGTCGGGAGGTCAGATTTACTCGCCTCGACCGTGGTAACTTTGTTGGTACGGAGCAACAGGCGAGATAACTCAATCGATGGATAAAATTATGTAGTTAATTGACATGATTGGTGGTCCACTTGTAAATTTGGACCATGAGATTAGGAAAGAATCAACAACGTAGGACGCATGATGGAAGTTTCCTATCAAACTTCTGAAATGAAGTGTTTCACTAAGTTATACTCGTTTTTCCTCACTGTTCCCTTAGCACACTCGATGAGGTGGCACCTTTGTTCACTAATTCATGGAATGGAACTGCAGGAACACCCCCACCCTCCTCTAATACCAAACTTCATGTTGTTCGCACTTGAACTTAGGATATAAAATTTTATTGCACTAAATATATGAAATTTTTCCACGCTACTATTTTTAAAATGTCTACATAGTTACCATGATTTTTTAAAACAAAAAACATATGAAAAATGAATTCCACAACATAAATAGAATGCCAGTTTTATTACCTAGATGATTGTACCATTGTTTTCAATGTCTTGGAATTTTATTTTATTTTCTACCATGGCAAAATTTGTATGTGTGCTTTTTATTACCTCGACATACACAAATTCAGAAATGGGAATATATTATATGTTCATGGGAATTTAAAAATCTAGATCATGGTAATTTTATTTTTAATTGGCATGGAATTTTTTTATGATGTCGATTTTTATGCATGTGATTTATATGTTATGGTATAGAAAATATACTGGCCCTTTTATATCAATAGCATGGCAATTTTATTTTACAATGTCACGGGACTTTTCGTATTTTCCCATCATCAAAATTCTACTTTTATTTTTATAACATTTTTTATTTTTTCTGGATCATTAATCATTGAAAAAAAAATCTGAAATCTTGTTTGGCCCATTTTTGCCATGTAGTTATTTCTAATTTTTATTTTTACTTGAGCAATGGCAATTTCCTAGAGGAATTTATTTTCATATTATTTTTCGAGGGGATTCCTTTTCATAGTTGAGCAATGGCAATTTCCTGTAGGTATTTGTCTTGCATGTTTGGGAGCATTATCTCCGCCCTCATGAGTTCATTCTCCAAACCAATCATGAAACGCTTAAGTTTCTTAAGGGTCAAACTAAGTTGAACAAGCGTCATGCTAAATGGAGTGAATTCAATGAGTCTTTTCCTTATGTCATCGAGTACATCAAAGGCAAAGAGAATGTTGTGGAGGATGTGCTTTCCTGTAGATGCATGCTTGTTACCCAACTTGAATTGAATGCCATTGGTTTTGAGCACATAAAAGACTTGTATGCGCATGATCCTACTTTTGCTATTCCTTATGCCAAATGTTTGACGCATACGTCTTAGGAGCGCTATTACATCAAAGATGATTATCTTATGAGAGCTAACAAACTATGTATCCCCGAGTCTTCTCTTCATTTGTTAATTTTGCAAAAATCTCATGGAGGAGAACTCATGGGACAATTTGGACGCGACAAGTCATTCGCCACACTCTCCAAGAACTACTATTGGCCCAAGATGTTCCGCGACGTCTCATGCTTCACCAACCGATGCTCGACATTTCAGAAAGCTAAGTCTAAAGCTCAATCCCATGGCATCAACAAGATAGACGAAACTTCACATGTTGCAAATCTTTTTGTAGGGAAATCTAGCGACTCCATGGAGTACCCAAGACGATTGTCTTGGACCGCGACGTCAAGTTCTTGAGCTACTTTTGGAAGACCTTATGCGTCAAGCTAGGAATCAAGCTTTTCTTCTCTTCAGTATACCATCCGCAAACCGATGGCCAAACGGAGGTCACGAACAGAACGCTCTCCACTCCACTACGCGTGTTGATTAAGAAGAACATCAAGTAATGGGAGGAGTGCTACCCATCGCAGAGTACGCCTACAACCGTGCAAGACATACGAACAAGTCCCACTTCGAGGTCATCTACGGCTTCAACCCGTTGTCCCCATTGGACATTCTACCGCTACCAATACAAGGGCGAGTCAATATGGACGCAAGCACCCGAGCAAGCTACCTCAAGAAGATGCATGAAGATAGAAGGCACACCATCGAGCGCCAAGTGAAGGAAATATGACCTAGAGGCAATAATAAAGTTGTTATTTTATATTTACTCATTCATGATAAAGGTATATTATCATGCTAGAATTGTATTGATCAGAAACTTAAATACATGTGTGAATACATAAACAAATACCGTGCCCCTAGTGAGCCTCAACTAGACTAGCTCGTTGATCAAAGATTGTTAAGGTTTCCTAACCATGGACATGTGTTGACATTTGATAACGGGATCACATCATTAGGAGAATGATGTGATGGACAAGACCCATCCGTTAGCTTAGCATAATGATCGTTTAGTTTTATTCCTATTGCTTTCTTCATGTCAAATACATATTCCTTCGACTATGAGATTATGCAACTCCTGGATACCCGAGGAATGCCTTGTGTGCTATCAAACGTCACAACGTAACTGGGTGATTATAAAGATGCTCTACAGGTATCTCCGAAGGTGTTTGTTGAGCTGACATAGATCGAGATTAGGATTTGTCACTCCGAGTATCGGAGAGGTATCTCTGGGCCCTCTCGGTTATACACATCATAAGCTTGCAAGCAAATGACTAAGGAGTTAGTCACGAGGTGATGTATTATCGAACGAGTAAAGAGACTTGCCGGTAAAGAGATTGAACTAGGTATGGAGATACCGACGATCGAATCTCGGGCAAGTAACATACCGATAGACAAAGGGAATTACGTATGTTGTCACAATAGTTCGACTGATAAAGATCTTCATAGAATATGTAGGAGCCAATATGGGCATCCAGGTTCCGCTATTGGCTATCGACCGGAGAGGTGTCTCGGTCAAGTCTACATAGTTCTCAAACCCGTAGGGTCCGCACACTTAACCCGTAGGGTCCTTCACATATGATTTGAGTAGGTATGGGTATATCTACTTGATGAAACACAAGTATGAAACATTCAAAAAGTTCAAAGAATTTCAGAGTGAAGTGGAGAATCATCATAACAAGAAAATAAAGTTTCTTCAATCTGATCGTGGAGGCAAATATTTGAGTTACGACTTTTGCTTTCATTTAAAACAATGTGGAATAGTTTCACAACTCACGCCACCTGGAACACCACAACGTAATGCTGTGTCCAAATATCGTAACCGTACTTTATTAGATATGGTGTGTTCTATGATGTCTCTTACCGATTACCACTACCGTTTTGGGGTTATGCATTAGAGACAGCTGCATTCACGTTAAATAGGGCACCATCTAAATATGTTGAGACGACACTGTATGAACTGTGGTTTGGCAAGAAACCTAAGCTGTCATCTCTTAAAGTTTGGGGGTGCGACACTCATATCAAAAGGCTTCAGCCTGATAAGATCGAACCCAAGTCGAAGAAGTGCGTCTTCATAGGATACCCTAAGGAAACAATTGGGTACACCTTCTACCATAGATCTGAAGGCAAGATGTTTGTTGCTAAGAATGGATCCTTTCTAGAGGAGTTTCTCTCGAAAGAAGTGACTGGGAGGAAACTAGAATTTGATGAGGTAGTTGTACCTTCTCTCGAATTGGAAAGTAGCACATTAGAGAAATCCATTCCCGTGATGCCTACACCAACTAGGGAGGAAGCAAATGATAATGATCATGAAACTTCAGATCAAGTTGCTATCGAACCTCGTAGGTGAACCAGAGCACGGTAATCCTGTCCTGGAAGTCGACCAAGGCGAACCTACGAACTATGAAGAAGCTATGATGAGCCGAGATTCCGACAGATGGCTTGAGGCCATGAAATCTAAGATAGGATCCATGTATGAGAACAAAGTGTGGACTTTGGTATACTTGCCCGATGATCGGCAAGCCATTGAGAATAAATGGATCTTCAAGTTCAAGTATAAGAAGACTGACGCTGATGGTAATGTTACTATCTACAAAGCTCGACTTGTCGCAAATGGTTTTCGACAAGTTCAAGGAGTTGACTACGATGAGACTTTCTCACCCATAGCGATGCTTGAGTCCGTCCGAATCATGTTAGCAATTGCCACATTTTATGATTATGAAATCTGGCAAATGGATGTCAAAACTGCATTCCATAATGGATATCTCAAAGAAGAGTTGTATATGATGCAACCATAAGGTTTTGTCGATCCTAATGGTGGAAGCAAAGTGTGCAAGCTCCAGCGATCCATCTATGGACTGATGCAAGCATCTCGGAGTTGGAATATATGCTTTGATGAGGTGATCAAAGCATATGGTTTTATGCAGAACTACGGTGAAGCCTGTATTTACAAGAAAGTGAGTGGGAGCTCTATAGCATTTCTGATATTATATGTGGATGACATATTTCTTATTGGAAATGATATAGAATTTCTGGATAGCATAAAAGGATACTTGATTAAGAATTTTCAATGAAAGACCTCGGTGAAGCTGCTTACATATTGGGCATCAAGATCTATAGAGATAGATCAAGACGCTTGATAAGATTTTCAATGAGTACATACCTTGACAAGATTTTGAAGGACTTCAAAATGGATCAGTCAAAGGAGTTCTAGCCTGCATTGTAAGGTGTGAAGTTGAGTAAGACTCAAAGCCCGACCACGGCAGAAGATAGAGAGAGAATGAAAGTCATTCCCTATACCTCAGCCATAGGTTCTAGAAAGTATGCCATGCCGTGTACCAAACCTGTTGTGTACCTTGCCATGAGTTTGGCAAGGGCACGCAATAGTGATCCAGGAGTAGACAGCAGTCAAAATTATCCTTAGAGGACTAAGGAAATATTTCTTTGTTATGGAGGTGATAAAGAGTTCGCCGTAAAGAGTTACATCAATGCAAGCTTTTACACCGATCCACATGACTCTGAGTCTCAATCTAGATAGATATTGAAAGTGGGAGCAATTAGCTAAAGTAGCTCCATGCAGAGCATCGTAGACATAAAAATTTGCAAAATACATATAGATCTGAATGTGGAAGACCCGTTGACTAAACCTCTCTCACAAGCAAAACATGAGTGTCATATGTATGACAGAAAAAAATTCCGTTCGGCCCAAAATGTCACGGATGTGTCTTTTTTTTTGTAGTGTTGTCCGGGTCGGAGGAGCTGGATGGGTCACCACCAGTGAGCCCCACCCAATCAGGCTCTTCGAAGCCGGAGTCGGGCATGCCCAAGGGGACGTGATGTAGGGTAGAACCCTAGATGCCCGATCTTTCAGGATTGGAGCAAATCCCGCGAGGAACACAAGGAACACGACGGGAAAACACGAGGGGAAACACGGGAGGAATCACCCAAACCAACAAGATTCGATTGCACATGTGCTAGATCCTCGAAACACAAAGAGATAGACGATACACGATAAACAAGGGATGATGCAAGTAGCAAGTTCTTATCCGTGAGGAGGTCTTGAGGGGTCTTCCTGTGAGGGGTCTTGAATCCACTTGGGGGATCATCTCCATAGAGCTCGTGAACTCTGACGGAGAAGGGATCAAGTGGAGAGCGAAGCTTCTCAAATGAGCGACTACTTTGCTAAACCTAAAACGTAGGTAGAAGAAGAGTATATAGAGTCTAGGGGCGGAGGGATACATGGGTGTCGGCCCAAGTCACTGCGCGCAGGCAGGGCCGGAAGTTCCGGGCGCCAGAGGTTCTGGGCCAAGGTCCGGGGAGGGTCAGGCCTAACCAGAGAGTTGGCACGGTGGGAGCTAGGCTGACGTCCGAGGGCCAGAAGGTCTGGGCAGGCCGGAGGTTCCGGGGGCGTAAGGTCCGGGCCAGGTTCTGGGCTAACCAGAGAGTTGGCGCGCCCGGGCTTGTCTAGGTCGATGGAGGCCGGAAGTTCCGGGTCAGCCGGAGGCTCCGGGGGACGGAAGTTCTGGGCTGAACAGAGAGTTGTCGCCTGTTCCTTCTTCCTTAGCTCTCGGCTTCGTGGCTGGTGCGTTGTGCCTGATCACACATAGTGTTTATGACTTAGGCAACATCCATGTCTCACTCGAATGTAAGGGAAGCTCATGTAGGATAGATGTCACCTCAGATTGAATAGCACGTGCTCGAGCTCTTGTCATGGTTCCACTTGGAGCTTGGGTAGTCGAGGTAGTATCCATGGGGATGGCCGTGGGATGCTCTGCATCATATCCACCCCCCCCCCCTAGGAAAGATCCGACCTCGGATCGAAATTGTCCTTAGCATGGTACGGGGAGAGATCTTTGACGTTGAAGATGTCGCTAACGGAGTACTTGTCACATGGGATGTCGATCTTGTAGGCGTTGTTGTTGTAGTGTTCAGGCACCTTGAAGGGTCCATCGACTCGAGGTAGGAGCTTTGACTTGCGTTTGTTGGGGAAGCGGTCCTTGCGAAGTTGTAGCCACACAAGATCTCCAATGTTGAATATCATGGGTTGCTTGTTGAAGTTGATCTTGGACGCTAGGCAATGTACTTGGTGTTGGGAATCGTTGCATGGAAAACAAAAAATTTCTACGCACACGCAATGATCTATCTATGGAGATGCATAGAAACAAGGGGGAGAGTGCGTCTACGTACCCTCATAGACCGTAAGCGGAAGCGTTTAATAACACGGTTGACGTATTCGAACTTCTTCGCACTCCAACCGATCAAGTATCGAACGTATGGCACCTCCGCGTTCTGCACACATTCAGCTCGATCGGTGACGTCCTCTGCCTTCTTGATCCAGCAAGACGGCGAGGTAGTAGATGCGTTCCGACAGCACGACGGCATGGTGACGGTGATGGCGAAGTGATCTCCACAGGGCTTCACCTAAGCACTACGAAAATATGGCTAGGGGTGTAAACCGTGGAGGGGGGTGCCGCACACGGCTAGGCAATTGTCTGGTGTGTTCTAGGCGCCCCCTCCCACATATATACAGGTGGGAGGGAGGTAGGAGCAGCCAAAGGATGCGCCCAGGTAGGAGGAATCCTACTTGGGGTCCCTCCCAAGCCGCGCCCTCCCCTTTCCTTATTTGGAGTTCGCGGAAAGGCAGGGGAGGGTGGCGCCCCTCCCTTTCCTTTCTCCCATGAGAGGGGAAGGCGGGAGGGGCTAGCTCTCCCCCTTTTCCTTCCCTAGGGCTGTCCAAACAAGTGGAGGGGCGCACCAGCCCCCTAGTGGGCTGGCATGTCCCTCCCTTTGGCCCATTAAGCCCATAACTTGGCGGGGGGGGGGGTGTGTGCCCGGAACCCCTTCCAGTGACCCGATTCCTTCCCAGTACGTCTCGAAACACTTCCAGTGTCCAAATACCATTGTCCTATATATCGATCTTTACCTGTTGACCATTTCAAGACTCCGAACAACATTCAGTCACCAAATCATATAGCTCATATAACACTATATCGTCAACGAATGTTAAGCGTGCAGACCCTACGGGTTCGAGAACTATGTAGACATGACCGAAACACCTCTCCTGTGAATAACCAATAGTGGAACCTGGATGCCCATATTGGATCCTACATATTCTACAAAGATCTTTATCGGTCGAACCGTTATGACAACATATGTAATTTCCTTTGTCTATCGGTAAGTTACTTGCCCGAGATTCGATCGTCGGTATCTTCATACCTAGTTCAATATCGTTACCGGCAAGTCTCTTTACTCGTTCCATAATACATCACCTCTTGACTAACTCCTTAGTCGTTTCCTTGCAAGCTTATGATGTGTATTACCGAGAGGGCCCAGAGATACCTCTCCGATAGTCGGAGTGACAAATCCTAATCTCGATCTATGTCAACTCAACAAACACCTTCGGAGAGACCTGTAGGGCATCCTTATAATCACCCAGTTACGTTGTGAAGTTTGATAGCACACAACGCATTCCTGCGGTGTCCAGGAGTTGCATAATCTCATAGTCGAAGGAATATGTATTTGCCATTAAGAAAGCAATAGCAATAAAACGGAACGATCATTATGCTAAGCTAACGGATGGGTCTTGTCCATCACATCATTTTCCTAATGATGTGATCCCGTTATCAAATGTCAACACATATCCATGGTTAGGAAACCTTAACAATCTTTGATCAACAAGCTAGTCTAGTAGAGGCTCACTAGGGATACAGTATTTGTTTATGTATTCACACATGTACTTAAGTTTTCGATCAATTCAATTCTAGCATGAATAATAAACCTTTATCATGAATAAGCAAATATAAAATAACAACTTTATTATTGCCTCTAGGGCATATTTCATTCAGTCTCCCACTTGCACTAGCGTCAATAATCTAGTTCACATCGTCATGTGATTAACACCCATAGTTCACATCGCCATGTGACTAATACCGAAAGAGTTTACTAGAGTCAATAGTGTAGTTCACATCGCTATGTGATTAACACCCAAAGAGTACTAAGGTGCACCGCCTCCACCGATCGACATTCACGACCTCGCGCGCGATCAAATGGATCACCCGTCCGCGTCGCGATCCACCCGGCCGCTCCGTGCGACCGGTCGGGCCTGTCGGTTGCGCGCGCCTCAGCAGGTCCCGTGAAGATTGTCCCGAGTTCATCACGCTCCTCCACCGATAGAGCAACGGGCTGCCGCTGGGTCGCCCCGTCAGGCCACTGCGCCGCCGCCCGGTAGTTCTCTCTGCGCTGCACTGACTCGCGAGTCGTCGCTGCGTCGCCCCTTTGGGTCGTAGTGTCGGCCCGTTGTCCTCGCCATCATCCGAGGCCGTCCTCACGGTTGCACCGACCCGTGTGCTGCCGCCGCGTTGCCCCTTCGGGCTGCAGTGCTGCGGCCTGCGGTCCACCGTCGTCCCGAAGCCGCCCTCTCCAGGCCGTACCCTTAGCTGCACCGACCCTTGCCCTGCCGCTGCGTCGCTCCATCAGGCCGTAGCGAGCATGGCACGCAGTCCACGCCACCGCCCCAAGGTCTTCCCGCCTTCGCCCGACACGCGCACTGCCGTTGCGTCGCCCCTTCGGGTCGTATCGTCGCCGTACGCGGTCCACTCTGTCGTCCCTGCACTTCTTGTGGTCTGCACCGTACAGCCATCCTTGGAGTGGAAACGCCACCGTCCGCCCATGTCTTTGTCGTGCTATTGGGTTCTTCGCCTACTTTGGGCACCGCTGCCACCCTCCTAACCTAGCCGATGCAGTCACTCGTCTTCGGCCCCTACCACTGCCCGTCCACCCCCTTCGTCTTCGTCCACCACCAGCTCGTCGCCAGCATCGCCGTCATCTACCATAACCACTTCGTCTACTCCGACCACAGTTGGTGACATCGGCTCCATGCTGATTGGTGCCACAACCGTCGTCGAGTCTTCTTCTCTACCGGCCCTTCAATTCCTCAACGTGGCGTACAGCTCGTGAAGGTCCATCATCTACGCATGCTCGGTGTTGGCAACACCGATGCGTGCCTTCATCCATGACGTCTCCCCGGGCCTGCTAAGCCTAGTCGGCGCTTCGTCTTCATCCGTCTACGCATACCCGGTCCTGGCAACACCGACGCATGCCTTCGTCTATGATGTGTCCCCGGGTTTGGCAAACCGGCGCGATGCCTCGTCAACAAAGTCTTCTCCCCGGCGCTCCACTACTTCGACACCACTGCGCCCATTACCAACGCAGCGCCTCCTTGCGCCTATGGCTCTACGACAACTTCCTTGACACCGGCCACCCCGACTGGACATCGACCACGACATTCTTTGCATGGCTACCTCGACCACGGCTACACCACCCTACGCTCTCGGCTACCTCGACAATGGCATAAAGGGCTACCTTGAGCAACATCGTCGGTTTCCACTCAGCCACGACTTCCGCGATGCATCGATCGTTACGACTATGTGGGGGGGGGGAGGGGTCCGTCGGCTTGCCTTCGGATTTTTTTTCCAGTCTCACCATCTGCGTCGCTACCGTTGTAACTGCGGGAGTGTTGAATATAATGATTAGATAGGAAATATGAAATATACTAGGATTTGTTCCTACCTTGTTTTGTATCCCAAATTGATCATTGTACTCCTATATATATGCCCACGAGGCTCAAGCAATAAACAACTATTTCACCAAACCTCTCTACCCCTTATAACAATGCTATAAGGTTACTTAATGATATGATTTGCATGCAGTCCTGTTGCTAGTAAGTCAGGATGCACTGCTTCAGGCCTGATTAAATAAGTTCTAGTATATATGACGATGCTACGTAAGTAATTTTACTCTTGGTTCTAGTTTAGTAGCTAATAGAAGAGAGAGTACTCCACTTCCTCCTGCTACAACGCGCTCTTCCACGGCTCTACGGCTTCGGAATTCTGGCGACTTGCCTGGCAAACTGTACGTCTCTACGGCTTCCTTCGGAATTCATCTATGCTCCCAAGAGCCCGAGACGCTGCGTCACCTCCTTGTGGGCTGCGTCTTTGCGCGCGTTACCTGGCATGAAATCCTCTCATGGTGCTCCCCGGCGACCCGTGCCCCGGACGGCTCTGTTGGCTACTTCAACTAGCTCTCCTCGACTCTTCTGGTCACGCCGACATCTCGGCGAAGAGGGCTTGCCACTATTGCTGCGCTCACAGCATGGTCGATCTGGCGCCACAGAAACGCCGTCATCTTCGGCAAGATCACACCGTATGCCCCGGCTCTTATTCAAGCAATCAAAGACGGAGCTCGCTCCTGGGCCACGGCAAGAGCTCGAGGGATGAACACGCAAACCCTTGTAACCTAAACCTTAGCGTGTCCTGGGGCTGAGCAACCCCATTCCTTCTGCTCTTCCAGGTGTCGAGGGCTCGCCATTCGTGTGTACGAGGCCACGGCACCCACCCCTGTAACTCTTTCTCTTTTTTTCTCTATCAATGCAATGATACGCTGGCTCAGAGTATTCGAGGAAAAGTAGAAGAAAGAGAGAGAGAGAGAGAGAGAGAGAGAGAGAGAGATGCATGTTGCTGTTTCGATTGCGCATAATTCAATTATTATCACAGGCTGCATCCTTGATCAATGTCGGTAGATAAATCATGAGATAAAAGATGTCAATTTTGGTTTAGATACCTGGCTAGAGAGCTGGCGGGAGCGCATGAGGCTGCCTGGCTCGAGGAGGAGTCGCTCCGTCACCTGAGATCGCTGGGGATGAGTAAAAAGCCATTCTCGGATCAACCAGCAAAATAGGTTGCTTAAATGACATACAAGCACCAGTACGTCAGGATGTACAGGTTCACGTCAGGTTAAGTAATCTTGCTTTGTTTTTACTAGTAGATGTTGCTGTTTCGGTTGCACAGAATTCGATTATGGCTGGCTACATCGATTCTGGATGCCGTGAGAAGATACAGAAATCATGAGAAAACTTAAAGATGTCAATTTTCGTAAGTTACCTCACCGGAGACCTTGCTGGAGAGCTCGCGGGAGCGCATGAGCCTGCTTGGCGCGAGCCGGCGTCTTTCCTCCGTGACCGCCACCTGCGTTCGCTGGAGCAGGGAGCCACATAGCCTCCTCGCCGCGCACCGAACCACCGCCATCGTCGCCGGCCTGCCAACAATATATCGGTTAGGGATTATTAGGAGGACAAGTCCGTCACCTCCGTCCCGCTTACATTGCAGACCCTGGCGTTCCTTCACGAATCACCACCGCCGGCCGGCCGAGGCAGACACACAGACACCATGGATCAGGTTGCAGTCTGGGGAGATTCCGGTAGATTTTGGTGATCGTGAGCGTACCTTCCTGATCGATGTGGGCGTTCCTTAGTCAGGGGGCTAGGGTTCCTCGTTCGCCTTCCTTCCACCTCCGCGGACAATAAGAAGGGGTGGTTTTTTTTTTGGCAGAAACTGTATACGGAGTACTATTTTAACCAACAAAAAAATTAACGCCCACACATGTGGGCGTTTGCACATCGCACACACGCCTCCATCACCACTCATTTTGCCACGTATGAATAGATGATATTAGCAGAAATCTTTTTGGTTTTGGCTTAAAAATATTTTATCTCCTAATTAAAAATCCATTTTCACCATTAAATCCATCTTGACGGGATCTTCAAAACTAGACCCTATGTTGATATGTTTCGGCGAACTTTTTATTTTTACCCAAAAGTTGCCATAATGTTTACATTGTAGTTGTCATAGTGCTTAAACTAACTCACTCAAAAAGTTGAGAACATCGCCCGTGTCGTCCTCCGCGGGCGACCCGGGCGAAAACCTATCGCCGCGGAAACCCCTCCTCTCCAGCCTTCCCTCCCCTTGCCGCCGCCGGCAGGCGCTGCCGGGCAAAGCCCGTGCAGCGTCGTCGGCGGCGGGGCCCTTCTTTTTCCGCCTCTCGCGAGGTCTGAGCAGCGCGGGGTGCTCAGCCGGGGTGAGGGGACGCGGGCGGAGCGGCGAGCGGGCGCGGCCGGAGGCGCGCAGCTGGGCGCGGCGGGCGGGGCCTGAGGTGCGTGGCTAGACACGGCGAGCGCGGCCTGAGGCGCATGTCTGGGCGCGGCAGGACGCAGGAGGGCGCAGTGCGGTCGCGGCCGGCGAATCCGGGACAGTGCATGCGCGAGGTGCGCAGGTGGCGCTTCCAGCGCGGTGTGGCTGCGTGCAGGGCGGAGGATGCGTGCAGACGGCACCCCCAGCGCAGATCTGCTGGTGGTGGCCTTGCAGGCTCCGTCGGCCCCTGTGGTGTGCGTGCGCCCCTCAGTGGCCTAGCGGACGGGCGGCCGGTTCTCGCCGTGTACAAGGTGAGTCTGGAGTGAATGTGCGCGAGGTAGCTTGGTGCAGAGGTGCGTGAGGTGGCTCCGGATCTGCCGGAGACGTGAGATCCACAGGCGGCAGGGCCCAATCTGGGTTTCTGCGGGCCTGCGGCAGCGGGGGTCCTTGCTGCGTGCTGCGCAGGGCCGAGATGTGGTGTTGTGCTCGCCGTTGTGGAGGGGGTTCGCCGGATTGGCTGGCCGAGTCATGGGTTGGGGTGGGCCTGGCTGCCGGCGAAAGTTGAACTTTGGTTGCGACCGAAGTCATCGATGACAGCGCCTACGGGTATCGTTCCCTTGTCGAAGGCATCGATGTTGTAGTCCTCCCACCCTTTTCCCACATGCCATGGGGAAACCCTAGATCCGGCCTTTCGGATCGGACGATGGCGACGCTACCGGCTTTGCTCAGTGCCGTATTTCCTCTTGGGGACATTGTCTTGGTGGTGGACTCGGTCAGAGAGACTCAGGGATTGCGGAGGTGGTCGACAGCGGCTAGCATGACTTCTCCGTGGGAGCAGCAGAAGCATCCTCCATATGCAAGCTTCGCCAGGCGAGTTATGTCAACCAACCTCGCGGGATCAAGGTGGCATATGTTTGCTCTATCGGACATGGTGTTCCTCCTCGGTGCCGTCGAGATTCGCGAAGATGCTTGTGGCAGCCCGGATTGATACGGCGGTTTCGGTGTGTACTCTGGTAGCGGCGAGACGCTCGAGTGCCCGGCCGGGCGTGTTGTGGGGTGTTGGCCTTCTGGCGTGTTGTATATGTTGGTTGCTTTAGGCCTAGTCTAGCTAGGTGCTGTTTAAGGTTTTCGTCCGGTTTTCCTTGATAAACCGAGCAACCTTTTTTTCTCTTCTTTTTTGGCACTCGCCTTTGCGGTGCATTCCTTCTTTGGGGTATTCTTGTAATACCTCCTTCTGATCAATGAATTTGGTAGCTCTCCTGCCAAAATTCAAAAAAAAAGTTGTCATGTGACAATTTTAGTTTGTAGAGCATGGTAATTTTAGTTTTTTTATGATGGCAATTCCAGTACTTTGACCATTTAAGTATTTTTTTATGAACCATGACAATTTTAAATGGATGTATCAGAACAATTTTAGTTTATGCTGCATGGCAAGTCTAGTTTCTTAATTCCTCATTTTATAATATGTCAAAATTTACTTTTAAATGTAGAAGAAAATAGCCAAAGCATGTCATGGCAACTTCAGTGCATGGTAATTCATGTGCAATAGACATGGCAACTTTTAACCCAAAAAAGAAATTTGTTGAAATATATTGATATGAGATCTAGTTTCAAAGATCTCGTCGCGAGGGATTTAATGGTGAAAACGGATCTTCAATCGGATTTTTTATTTAAGAGATAAAACATTTTAAAAACTGAAAATCCAAAAAGATTCTCACATGCGTGCATGCGATGACGTGACGCAGTCGGTGTGTTATAAGGCGTGTGGGCGGTTTTGGCTCCCCGCACACGTGTGGGCGTTAGCGTTGTCCTTAAACAAGCATATAAGAGGCCTAAAGGCATCTTTTTTTAAAGCATCAAGACTTGAACCCTGGTGGGCTGGGGATACCACAGTCCCTCTAACCATCCAACCACAGGTTGGTTCGCGGCCTAAATACAATTTATAATTAAATTTTATCAAGATAATACAATGGAAAAGTAATGAGACATGAAATCATTAGCAAAATATAAAGTTACATCAAAAATCATATTGATCATCTGGATCTCCATCCGTATCATGGCGCCTCTGCGCTCGGTCACCGGGGCCATCGTCCTATACCGCATCATCGACGAAGGAGGAGTTTGTGCTCCTCCGGGACAACCAGGACTAGCACCAGCACCCCCCCCCCTCCCCCCTCGCCGAGGCTGGCGTGGCAGACGATAAGTTCCAGGCACTGCCCTCGCCGCCACGACAATAGCACCCGCCCTCCGATCCATGCAATCACAGTGTCCAAATAGGTCGTCGCAGGGGCGGACCCAGGAAAAATATTGAGAGGGGGCAAAAAATGTATGTCCATATGCATGAACCAGCAAGGCAAAAACATTCATGTAAACACAACATGGACATAAACACTTAATTTTTCATGCATTAACCAAGTTCATCGAGAAGTGAAAGAAGACTAACCATTTGAGATGAAATGAACTGCATCTGATAATATCTTGTTTTGAAGTTGCAAAAGTGAACATTGACACATTTTTCTAATAATTTAACCTACACCCTGTAAGAGAAAACATTATCGACATGGGAAAAAAATGGAAACATTGAAGATGGCCACTACTTTGGAAAAGAAAAATCTTCAGCCCATTACCGTTTGTTTTATCCCACGATGACCTTTCTCAGTATGAAAATGTTTTACTATCACTTTCGATCGGAATTCTAGTCTTTTATATGGATCCCTAGGAAGCTTGAACAAATCAACTAGTTCAGCCATCTTGGAAGTTGTTGATTTGTTATAAAAAAAACTCTCCATTTATTTGCCTGCAACTTTAAGTGAAAAAATAGAAGTTAAATGAATGACTAAATTTCCATACATCATACATGAAGTTGAGCTGTGCTACAAACTAAGAAGCTGCGTCAATTAATTCGGAACATACGGAGTAATAGATGATAGTACGTATTAAATTGGAGTTTTTTGGTCTAGCCATTACTGGTAAGTAGAAAGTTGTATACAAAATTTTATATGTCACAAAAAATTGTTCAAACTGACTTAATCATCCAAATTGATAAACTATACATATAAGTTGATTTGGAATTGAAGAATTAGACGGCATACCTTGATGTCGATTAGAACTAGGGAACTGTGGAATTGAGATCTCAGTTCGCCCCTGGAGTAGTGCAAGGCCGCGATGGTGCAAGGGGCCGGCGACGGCAAGTCTGCGATTTGCCGCAGCGAGCCGGCAAAGCGATGACTCCGCGGCGGCGTGAGACGGTGAGAGGCGAGGTCAAGGCTTCCCGAAGTCTATCCCGTGCGTGGCTGCGTGGGTGGTTTTCCTTCGAGTGGACGATGCGTGCGTGTACGTGAAATCTGGCCATTGGATTGAGCTAGCTAACGTGTGTAGGCTACAGGAAGGAGGCATCTGATCTGATGTACGCTGAGGGCTGTAGCAATTCTTTTTCTTATATCGGGTTTCTTCTTTGGAGTTGGGCTCTTGAAAATAAACAAATACTGGGCTGAGTGGGGGCAGGGTATTCTCCCGAGTGGGGGCACATCCAATACACGTCGGACCACCTCTAAGCAGCTGGAAAAATCCAGTGGGGGCAGCTGCCCCCACAGCCTATAACCTGGGTCCGCCCCATCGTCGCATCAAGCAGGAGGTCCCACCCCCAGGTGCAATCGGGGCGTCAAATCAGACGTTGCGTCAAGGAGGAGGTGAAGGAAGAGTTGCCCTCGCCTTCACGGAGCACGTTGAGACACTTCAACCGGCTGGCATCACTGTTGAAACCAATGAGACGTATCTTGCATTGGCAAGAAGAGGGCATCGCTAGTGGCGCCCAGTCTCTGTGAAAAAGGAGAAGGATCCCTCCCCTGCACTCGCGAAGTGTGCGGACGGCTCCTGCATTACCTCAGTCGCGACATTAGTAGCACGTCATCGCACAACATCGCATCAGAGGTGGCGCAACGGCGCAGTGCCATGCCGCTTCATGATGTCGAACGTCATGACGAACTGGGTCCTCACGGACCCCGATCTCGTGTTGGCCTTGGTCGAGGACTAGTCGAGGACCACCACGAAGATGTCCGGGCAGCGCCAACGCTACCTCATAAACCAACTCGTCAAGATTGTTGTGGACGAGTCCGTGTGCGCCGCCGCCCTCCTCGTCGGCAAGGGCAAGTCCAGGGTCGGGCAGACCGGGGCGGCATTCTTGGCCGGCGCAGCCTTGCGCCAGGCGGCGGAGGAAGCCAATGGTTGCGCAACGAGCTCCAGGTGGAGGCCAATCAAGGTTGTTGGGGCACCTACACGCCCTATTGCCGCTGGAATGACCACGACTCTGACTCCAACATCAACGATGATAGAGCGGACGGCAACAAAGGTGCTGCCGGCCAGGGAGCCTATGCGAACAAGGTCACCGTCCAATAACTTGCGTGCTTTCATTTATTTTTCTAAATTTTAGTTGAACTTGTCTGGTTTGAATGTAATATAGAGTTGTCGAGCTTGTTTCAATTTCTCCGGTTTGCATGAATTTTGTCCTTTTTTCTTCATTTTACGTTTGACATGTGGGCGAACTCGTTGTTGGGTATAATAAGCCACGGCATCGCTCCCGGCGCGGCTGGTGCGCGTATGGGCACGCACCGGACGTGTCGGGCGCGTCGGGTCCGCGGTGTGGGCTGCGTAGGTGTGCGTGAGTGAGTGCGTGAGCCAGCATGTGTGTGCGCGGGGCCACGCCGGGTTGTTAGCGAGCAGGCAGGAGGAGTAGACCGCGTCGGGCGCGCTGGGAGGCCGTGGCAATCGCGTTCGGGCGCGGTGCGTGGACGCGGCCAGAGTGCGGAGGATGTGGGGGAGTGGGTGAGCGAGTGGGTGCAAGGCGGGGCCGTGCAGGCCGGTGCTCGCGGGTATAAAACCCTGGTTCCTCTCTGTAGCTCATTGACATGATCGAGTTCGTGCTCGAGGAAAGGATAAAGCGTATGTGCGCTGGAAAAATTCCCGTGTCCACCATTTTCTGAACTTCTCTGAATCCTTTCTTCTTCCTCTTGTTGATCGAGCCACGGCTAGTCAGAGAGAGCAGAGCGAGAGGGAGAGGAGAGCTCACGCGAGGAGTTGGCGGTTCCAACAATTGGCATCAGAGCCACGTTCAGCTCAGGACGCGCCGGCGATGTCGATCGTCCCGTACGCCGGCGGAGCGGCTGGGTCGCTGCCGCAATCGGTGTCGCTGCTCACCGGCGACAACTACACGGCGTGGTCGATCAAGGTGGAGGCGAACCTTGATGCGGCCGGACTGTGGGAGGCAGTGGTGGTGCCGGAGGACTCGGCGGGGGCCGTCATCGCGAAGAAGGACAAGCCCGCGCGCGCCTACCTGCTCGGTGCGCTCGCGACTCGCGGAGGACCTGCTGCTGCAGGTGGCGGCGAAGAAGACTGCCGCGGAGGTGTGGGCCGCTCTGAAGGCGCGGTTCGTTGGCGAGGACCGCGTGCGGGCAGCGCGGCTGGGCACCTTGCGCGGGGAGTTCGAGCTCCTGCGCATGGCGAGCGGCGACATGCTGGACGAGTTCGCCGGCAAGCTCGGTAGCATGGAGGCTCGCTACGCGGCGCTCGGCTCGACGCTGGAGGACGCCGCGTTGGTAAAGAAGCTGCTCGACTCCGTGCCGGACCGCTTATACGCGGCGGAGGCCGGGATCGAGCAGTTCTGCGATGTGTCGACGATGCCGTTCGAGGAAGCACTCGAGCGGCTGAAGGCGTTCGACGAACGGCTCCGACGGCATGGACAGGCAGATGGCGAGTGAGCGGACGGCGCTCTCATGTTCACGGCGGCACAGTGGCGGGCGCGGGAGCGACAGCGTGGCGGAGCCCGGGATGACGACGACGGGGCGCGCAGCGAGGCGTCGGGGTTCGGCGGCAACAGGGAGGGCCGGTGCTACAAGTGCGGCGAGCGGGGTCACTTCAAACGTGACTGCCCTGTTGGGGAACGTTGCAGAAAATTAAAAATTTTCCTACGGTTTCACCAAGATCCATCTATGAGTTCATCTAGCAACGAGTCATGGGAGAGAGAGATTGCATCTACATACCACTTTGTAGATCGCGAGCGGAAGCGTTCAACGAACAGGGATGAAGTAGTCGTACACACCGTGATCCAAATCACCGGAGATCCTAGCACCGAAAGCACGGCACCTCCGCGTTCAACACACGTACGGTCAGCGTAACGTCTCCTTCTTCTTGATCCAGTAAGGCAAAGGAGAGGTTGGGGAAGAAGACTCCAGCAGCAGCACGACGGCATGGTGATGGTGGAGCCGCAGTACTCCGACAGGGCTTCGCCGAGCTCTACGGAGGAGGAGGAGGTGTTGGAGAGGGAGAGGGAGGCGCCAGGGCAAAGGGTGTTCAGCCCCCCTTCCCCTCCCCCCTTTATATAACCCCTTGGGGGGGAGCCGGCCCTAGGAGATGGAATCTCCTAGGGGGGGCGGCGGCCAGGGAGGGGGGCTTGCCCCCCAAGCAAGGGGGGCGCCCCCTTTAGGGTTCCCCCCCCCCAAACCCTAGGTGCATGGGCCCTTGGGGGGAGGCGCACCAGCCCACTATGGGCTGGTTCCCTCCCTCATACAGCCCATGGGGCCCTCCAGGATAGGTGGCCCCACCCGGTGGACCCCCCGGGACCCTCCGGTGGTCCCGGTACAATACCAATAACCCCGAAACTTGTCCCGATGTCCGTATGACGACTTTCCATATATAAATCTTTACCTCCGGACCATTCCGAAACTCCTCGTGACGTCCGGGACTCCGAACAACATTCGGGTTACTGCATATACATATCTTCACAACCCTAGCGTTACCGAACCTTAAGTGTGTAGACCCTACGGGTTCGGGAGACATGCAGACATGACCGAGACGGCTCTTGGGCAATAACCAACAGCGGGATCTGGATACCCATGTTGGCTCCCACATGCTCCACGATGATCTCATCGGATGAACCACGATGTCGAGGATTCAATTAATCCCGTATACGATTCCCTTTGTCAATCGGTATTTTACTTGCCCGAGATTCGATCGTCGGTATCCCAATACCTCGTTCAATCTCGTTACCGGCAAGTCACTT
Organism: Aegilops umbellulata; assembly: GCA_032464435.1. Lineage (NCBI taxonomy): Eukaryota > Viridiplantae > Streptophyta > Magnoliopsida > Poales > Poaceae > Aegilops > Aegilops umbellulata. The sequence continues at coordinate 536,142,734 of CP136059.1, forward strand.
TTCTCGTACCGTAACACATGATCCCGTGATCAAACACTTTGATCACATTGAGCTCATTATGATGATGCATTACCGAGAGGGCCCGGTGATACCTCTCCGTCAAGCGGAGTGACAAATCCCAGTCTCGATCCATGTCAACCCAACAGACACTTTTAGAGATACCCGTAGCATACCTTTATAGTCACCCAGTTACGTTGTGACGTTTGGCACACCCAAAGTACTCCTACGGTATCCGGGAGTTACACGATCTTATGGTCTAAGGAAAGGATACTTGACATTGGAAAACTCTAGCAAACGAACTATGCGATCTTATGCTATGTTTAGGATTGGGTCTTGTCTATCACATCATTCTCCTAATGATGTGATCTCGTTATCAATGACATCCAATGTCCATAGTCAGGAAACCATGACTATCTGTCGATCAACGAGCTAGTCAACTAGAGGCTCACTAGGGACATGTTGTTGTCTGTTATTCACACATGTATTACGATTTCCGGATAACACAATTATAGCACGAATAAAGACAATTATCATGAATAAGGAAATATAATAATAATGCTTTTATTATTGCCTCTAGGGCATATTTCCAACAGTCTCCCACTTGCACTAGAGTCAATAATCTAGTTACATTGTGATGAATCGGACACCCATAGAGTTCTGGTGCTGATCATGTTTTGCCTTAGGGAGAGGTTTAGTCAACGGATCTGCGACATTCAGATCCGTGTGCACTTTACAAATTTCTATGTCTCCATCTTGAACATTTTCACGAATGGAGTTGAAGCGACGCTTGATGTGCCTAGTCTTCTTGTGAAACCTGGGCTCCTTTGCAAGTGCAATAGCTCCAGTGTTGTCACAGAAGAGCTTGATTAGCCCCGACGCATTGGGTATGACTCCAAGGTCGGTGATGAACTCCTTCACCCAAATTGCTTCATGTGCTGCCTCAGAGGCTGCCATGTACTCCGCTTGACATGTAGATCCCGCCACGACACTTTGCTTGCAACTGCACCAGCTTACTGCCCCACCATTCAAAATATACACGTATCCGGTTTGTGACTTAGAGTCATCCAGATCTGTGTCGAAGCTAGCGTCGACGTAACCTTTTACGACGAGCTCTTCGTCACCTCCATAAACGAGAAACATTTCCTTGGTCCTTTTCAGGTACTTCAGGATATTCTTGACCGCTGTCCGGTGTTCCTTGCCGGGATTGCTTTGGTACCTTCCTACCAAACTTACGGCAAGGTTTACATCAGGTCTGGTACACAGCATGGCATACATAATAGAACCTATGGCTGAGGCATAGGGGATGACACTCATCTCTTCTATATCTTCTGTCGTGGTCGGACATTGAGCTGAGCTCAATTTCACACCTTGTAACACAGGTAAGAACCCCTTCTTAGATTGATCCATATTGAACTTCTTCAATATCTTATCAAGGTATGTGCTTTGTGAAAGACCTATGAGGCGTCTTGATCTATCTCTATAGATCTTGATGCCTAATATATAAGCAGCTTCTCCAAGGTCCTTAATTGAAAAACTTTTATTCAAGTAGGCCTTAATGCTGTCCAAGAGTTCTATATCATTTCCCATCAAAAGTATGTCGTCTACATATAATATGAGAAATGCTACAGAGCTCCCACTCACTTTCTTGTAAACACAGGCTTCTCCATAAGTCTGTGTAAACCCAAACGCTTTGATCATCTCATCAAAGCGAATGTTCCAACTCCGAGATGCTTGCACCAGCCCATAAATCGAGCGTTGGAGCTTGCACACCTTGTCAGCATTCTTAGGATCGACAAAACCTTCCGGCTGCATCATATACAATTCTTTCTTAAGGAAACCATTAAGGAATGCCGTTTTGACGTCTATTTGCCATATTTCATAATCGTAGAATGCGGCAATTGCTAACATGATTCGGACGGACTTCAGCTTCGCTACCGGTGAGAAAGTCTCATCGTAGTCAACCCCTTGAACTTGTTGATAACCCTTAGCGACAAGCCGAGCTTTATAGATGGTCACATTACCATCCGCGTCTGTCTTCTTCTTAAAGATCCATTTATTTTCTATCGCTCGCCGTTCAACGGGCAAGTCAGTCAAAGTCCATACTTCGTTTTCATACATGGATCCTATCTCGGATTTCATGGCTTCCAGCCATTTGTCGGAATCCGGGCCCGCCATTGCTTCCTCATAGTTCGAAGGTTCACCGTTGTCTAACAACATGATTTCCAAAACAGGGTTGCCATACCACTCTGGTGCGGAACGTGTCCTTGTGGACCTTCGAATTTCAGTAGGAGCTTGATTAGAAGTATCTTGATCATCATCATTAATTTCCTCTCTAGTTGGTGCAGGCACCTCAGAAACGTTTTCCTGAGCTTCGCCATTTTCCGGTTCAAGAGGTAACACTTCATCAAGTTCTACTTTCCTCCCACTTACTTCTTTCGAGAGAAACTCTTTCTCCAGAAACGATCCATTCTTGGCAACAAAGATCTTGCCTTCGGATCTGAGGTAGAAGGTATACCCAACAGTTTCTTTAGGGTATCCTATGAAGACGCATTTTTCCGACTTGGGTTCGAGCTTTTCAGGTTGAAGTTTCTTGACATAAGCATCGCATCCCCAAACTTTTAGAAACGACAGTTTAGGTTTCTTCCCAAACCATAATTCATACGGTGTCGTCTCAACGGATTTCGACGGAGCCCTATTTAAAGTGAATGCGGCAGTCTCTAAAGCATAGCCCCAAAAAGATAGCGGTAAATCGGTAAGAGACATCATAGATCGCACCATATCTAATAGAGTGCGATTACAACGTTCGGACACACCATTACGCTGAGGTGTTCCAAGCGGCGTGAGTTGTGAAACTATTCCACATTTTCTTAAGTGTGTGCCAAATTCATGACTCAAGTATTCTCCTCCACGATCTGATCGTAGAAACTTGATCTTTTTATCACGTTGATTTTCAACCTCACTCTGAAATTCCTTGAACTTTTCGAAGGTCTCAGACTTGTGTTTCATGAAGTAGACATACCCATATCTACTCAAGTCATCAGTGAGGGTGAGAACATAACGATAGCCACCGCGAGCCTCAACACTCATTGGACCGCACACATCGGTATGTATGATTTCCAATAAGTTGGTTGCTCGCTCCATTGTTCCTGAGAACGGAGTCTTGGTCATTTTACCCATGACGCATGGTTCGCACGTGTCAAATGATTCATAATCAAGAGACTCTAAAAGTCCATCTGCATGGAGATTCTTCATGCGTTTGACACCTATGTGACCAAGGCGGCAGTGCCATAAATATGTGGGACTATTGTTATCAACTTTAACTCTTCGGGTATTCACACTATGAATATGTTTATCATCACGTACGAGATTCATCAAGAATAAACCATTAACCATCGGAGCATGACCATAAAACATATCTCTCATATAAATGGAACAACCATTATTCTCGGATTTAAATGAGTAGCCATCTCGAATTAAACGAGATCCAGACACAATGTTCATGCTCAAACTTGGCACTAAATAACAATTATTGAGGTTTAAAACTAATCCCGTAGGTAAATGTAGAGGCAGCGTGCCGACGGCGATCACATCGACCTTGGAACCATTGCCGACGCGCATCGTCACCTCGTCCTTCGCCAGTCTCCGTTTATTCCGCAGCTCCTGCTTTGAGTTACAAATGTGAGCAACTGCACCGGTATCAAATACCCAAGAGCTACTACGAGTACTCGTAAGGTACACATCAATTACATGTATATCACATATACCTTTGGTTTTGCCGGCCTTCTTGTCCGCTAAGTATTTGGGGCAGTTCCGCTTCCAGTGACCACTTCCCTTGCAATAAAAACACTCAGTCTCGGGCTTGGGTCCATTCTTTGGCTTCTTCCCGGCAACTTGCTTACCGGGCGCGGCAACTTCCTTGCCGTCCTTCTTGAAGTTCTTTTTACCCTTGCCCTTCTTGAACTTAGTGGTTTTATTCACCATCAACACTTGATGCTCCTTCTTGATTTCTACCTCTGCTGATTTCAGCATAGCATATACCTCAGGAATGGTCTTTACCATCCCCTGCATATTGTAGTTCATCACAAAGCTCTTGTAGCTAGGTGGAAGCGACTGGAGGATTCTGTCAATGACCGCTTCTTCCGGGAGATTAACTTCCAGTTGAGTCATGCGGTTGTGCAACCCAGACATTTTGAGTATGTGCTCACTGACAGAGCTATTTTCCTCCATCTTACAGCTAAGGAATTTGTTGGAGATCTCATATCTCTCGACCCGGGCATGAGCTTGGAAAACCATTTTCAGCTCTTCGAACATCACATATGCTCCATGTCTCTCAAAACGCTTTTGGAGCCCTGGCTCTAAGCTGTAAAGCATGCCGCACTGAACGAGGGAGTAATCATCGCAGCGTGACTGCCAAGCGTTCATAACGTCTTGTTCCGCATGGAGAATAGGTGCGTCACCTAGCGGTGCTCGTAGGACATAATCTTTCTTGGCAGCTATGAGGATGATCCTCAGGTTCCGGACCCAGTCCGTATAGTTGCTACCATTGTCTTTCAGCTTGGTTTTCTCTAGGAACGCATTGAAGTTGAGGACTACGTTGGTCATTTGATCTACAAGACATATTGTAAAAATTTAGACTAAGTTCATGATAATAAAGTTCATTTAATCAAATTATTTAATGAACTCCCACTTAGATAGACATCCCTCTTCCAGTCATCTAAGTATTACATGATCCGAGTCAACTAGGCCGTGTCCGATCATCACGTGAGACGGACTAGTCAACATCGGTGAACATCTTCATGTTGATCGTATCTTCTATACGACTCATGCTCGACCTTTCGGTCTTCTGTGTTCCGAGGCCATGTCTGTACATGCTAGGCTCGTCAAGTCAACCTAAGTGTTCTGCGTGTCTAAATCTGTCTTACACCCGTTGTATGTGAACGTTAGAATCTATCACACCCGATCATCACGTGGTGCTTCGAAACAACGAACTGTCGCAACGGTGCACAGTTAGGGTGAACACTTTCTGGAAATTATTATGAGGGATCATCTTATTTACTACCGTCGTTCTAAGTAAACAAGATGCAAAACATGATAAACATCACATGCAATCAAGTAATAAACGTGACATGATATGGCCAATATCACATAGCTCCTTCGATCTCCATCTTGGGGCTCCATGATCATCTTGTCACCGGCTTGACACCATGATCTTCATCATCATGATCTTCATCATCGTGTCTCCATGAAGTTGTTGGAAATATGCCCTAGAGGCAATAATAAAAGCATTATTATTATATTTCCTTATTTATGATAATTGTCTTTATTCGTGCTATAATTGTGTTAACCGGAAATCGTAATACATGTGTGAATAACAGACAACAACATGTCCCTAGTGAGCGTCTAGTTGACTAGCTCGTTGATCGACAGATAGTCATGGTTTCCTGACTATGGACATTGGATGTCATCGATAACGGGATCACATCATTAGGAGAATGATGTGATGGACAAGACCCAATCCTAAACATAGCATAAGATCGCATAGTTCGTTTGCTAGAGTTTTCCAATCTCAAGTATCCTTTCCTTAGACCATGAGATCATGTAACTCCCGGATACCGTAGGAGTGCTTTGGGTGTGCCAAACGTCACAACGTTACTGGGTGACTATAAAGGTATACTACGGGTATCTCTGAAAGTGTCTGTTGGGTTACATGGATCGAGACTGGGATTTGTCACTCCGCTTGACGGAGAGGTATCACCGGGCCCTCTCGGTAATGCATCATCATAATGAGCTTAATGTGATCAAAGTGTTTGATCACGGGATCATGCATTACGGGAACAAGAAAAGTGACTTGCCGATAACGAGATTGAACGAGGTATTGGGATACCGACGATCGAATCTCGGGCAAGTAAAATACCGATTGACAAAGGGAATCGTATACGGGATTAATTGAATCCTTGACATCGTGGTTCATCCGATGAGATAATCGTGGAGCATGTGGGAGCCAACATGGGTATCCAGATCCCGCTGTTGGTTATTGCCTGAGAGCCGTCTCGGTCATGTCTGCATGTCTCCCGAACCCGTAGGGTCTACACACTTAAGGTTCGGTGACTCTAGGGTTGTAGGGATATGTATGTGCAGTAACCCGAATGTTGTTCAGAGTCCCAGATGAGATCCCGGACGTCACGAGGAGTTTCGAAATGGTCCGGAGGTAAAGATTTATATATGGAAAGTCATCATACGGACATCGGGACAAGTTTCGGGGTTATCGGTATTGTACCGGGACCACCGGAGGGTCCCGGGGGTCCACCGGGTGGGGCCACCTATCCCGGAGGGCCCCATGGGCTGTATGAGGGAGGGAACCAGCCCATAGTGGGCTGGTGCGCCTCCCCCCCCCATGGGCCCATGCGCCTAGGGTTTGGGGGAGGGAAAACCCTAAAGGGGGCGCCCCCCTTGCTTGGGGGGCAAGCCCCCCTTCCCTGGCCGCCGCCCCCCCTAGGAGATCTCATCTCCTAGGGCCGGCGCCCCCCCTTGGGGGTTATATAAAGGGGGGAGGGGAGAGGGGGCTGACCACCCATTGCCCTGGCGCCTCCCTCTCCCTCTCCAACACCTCCTCCTCCTCCATTGAGCACGGCGAAGCCCTGCCGGAGTACTGCAGTTCCACCATCACCACGCCGTCGTGCTGCTGCTGGAGCCTTCTTCCCCAACCTCTCCTTTGCCTTGCTGGATCAAGAAGGAGGAGACGTCACGCTTTCCGTACGTGTGTTGAACGCGGAGGTGCCGTCCGTTCGGCACTAGATCATCGGTGAATTGGATCACGGCAAGTACGACTACCTCATCCACGTTCACTCGAACGCTTCCGTTGCGATCTACAAAGTGGTATGTAGATGCTATCTAATCTGAATACTCGTTGCTAGATGAACTCATAGATGGATCTTGGTGAAACCGTAGGAAAAATTTTAATTTTCTGCAATGTTCCCCAACAGTGGCATCATGAGCTAGGTCTATGCATAGTTCTTCTTGCGCGAGTAGAACACAATTTGTTGTGGGCGTAGATGTTGTCAACTCTTCTTGCCGCTACTAGTCTTATCTTGCTTCAACGGTATTGTGGGATGAAGCGGCCCGGACCAACCTTACACGTACGCTTACGTGAGACCGGTTCCACCGACTAACATGCACTAGTTGCATAAGGTGGCTGGCGGGTGTCTGTCTCTCCTACTTTAGTTGGAGCGGATTCGATGAAAAGGGTCCTTATGAAGGGTAAATAGAAGTTGACAAATCACGTTGTGGTTTTAACGTAGGTAAGAAAATGTTCTTGCTAGAACCCTAATTCAGCCACGTAAAACTTGCAACAACAATTAGAGGACGTCTAACTTGTTTTTGCAGCAAGTGCTTTGTGATATGATATGGCCAAAGTTGTGATGAATGATGAATGATCTATATGTGATGTATGAGATGTTCATGCTATTGTAATAGGAATCACGACTTGCATGTCGATGAGTATGACAACCGGCAGGAGCCATAGGAGTTGTCTTTATTTTTTGTATGACCTGCGTGTCATTGAGAATCGCCATGTAAATTACTTTACTTTATTGCTAAACGCGTTAGCCATAGTAGTAGAAGTAATAGTTGGCGAGCAACTTCATGGAGACACGATGATGAAGATCATGATGATGAGGATCATGGTGTCAAGACGGTGACAAGATGATCATGGAGCCCCAAGATGAAGATCGAAGGAGCTATGTGATATTGGCCATATCATGTCATGTTTATTACTTGATTGCATGTGATGTTTATCATGTTTTGCATCTTGTTTACTTAGGACGACGGTAGTAAATAAGATGATCCCTCATAATAATTTCAAGAAAGTGTTCACCCTAACTGTGCACCGTTGCTAAGGTTCGTCGTTCCGAAGCACCACGTGATGATCGGGTGTGATAGGTCCTTACGTTCGCATACAACGGGTGTAAGACAGATTTACACACGCAAAACACTTAGGTTGACTTGACGAGCCTAGCATGTACAGACATGGCCTCGGAACACAGAAGACCGAAAGGTCGAGCATGAGTCGTATAGAAGATACGACCAACATGAAGATGTTCACCGATGTTGGCTAGTCCGTCTCACGTGATGATCGGACACGGCCTAGTTGACTCGGATCATGTAATACTTAGATGACTGGAAGAGGGATGTCTATCTAAGTGGGAGTTCATTAAATAATTTGATTAAATGAACTTTATTATCATGAACTTAGTCTAAATATTTACAATATGTCTTGTAGATCAAATGGCCAACGTAGTCCTCAACTTCAACGCGTTCCTAGAGAAAACCAAGCTGAAAGACGATGGTAGCAACTATACGGACTGGGTCCGGAACCTGAGGATCATCCTCATAGCTGCGAAGAAAGATTATGTCCTACGAGCACCGCTGGGTGACGCACCTATTCTCCCTGCACAACAAGACGTTATGAACGCTTGGCAGTCGCGATGCGATGATTACTCCCTCGTTCAGTGCGGCATGCTTTACAGCTTGGAGCCGGGGCTCCAAAAGCGTTTTGAGAGACATGGAGCATATGAGATGTTCGAAGAGCTAAAAATGGTTTTCCAAGCTCATGCCCGGGTCGAGAGATATGAGATCTCCAACAAATTCTTTAGCTGTAAGATGGAGGAAAATAGCTCTGTCAGTGAGCACATACTCAGAATGTCTGGGTTGCACAACCGCTTGACTCAACTGGAAGTTAATCTTCCGGAAGAAGTGGTCATTGACAGAATCCTCCAGTCGCTTCCACCTAGCTACAAGAGCTTTGTGATGAACTACAATATGCAGGGGATGGTAAAGACCATTCCTGAGGTGTATGCTATGCTGAAATCAGCAGAGGTAGAAATCAAGAAAGAGCATCAAGTGTTGATGGTGAATAAAACCACTAAGTTCAAAAGGAGCAAGGGTAAAAGGAACTTCAAGAAGGACGGAAAGGAAGTTGCCGCGCCCGGTAAGCAAGTTGCCGGGAAGAAGCCAAAGAATGGACCCAAGCCCGAAACTGAGTGCTTTCATTGCAAGGGAAATGGTCACTGGAAGCGGAACTGCCCCAAATACTTAGCGGACAAGAAGGCCGGCAAAACCAAAGGTATATGTGATATACATGTAATTGATGTGTACCTTACCAGTACTCGTAGTAGCTCTTGGGTATTTGATACCGGTGCAGTTGCTCACATTTGTAACTCAAAGCAGGAGCTACGGAATAAACGGAGACTGGCGAAGGACGAGGTGACGATGCGCGTCGGGAATGGTTCCAAGGTCGATGTGATCGCCGTCGGCACGCTGCCTCTACATTTACCTACGGGATTAGTTTTAAACCTCAATAATTGTTATTTAGTACCAAGTTTGAGCATGAACATTGTATCCGGATCTCGCTTAATTCGAGATGGCTACTCATTTAAATCCGAGAATAATGGTTGTTCTATTTATATGAGAGATATGTTTTATGGTCATGCTCTGATGGTTAATGGTTTATTCTTGATGAATCTCGTACGTGATGATACACATATTCATAGTGTGAGTACCAAAAGAGTTAAAGTTGATAACAATAGTCTCACATATTTGTGGCACTGCCGCCTTGGTCACACAGGTGTCAAACGCATGAAGAAGCTCCATGCAGATGGACTTTTAGAGTCTCTTGATTATGAATCATTTGACACGTGCGAACCATGCCTCATGGGTAAAATGACCAAGACTCCTTTCTCAGGAACAATGGAGCGAGCAACCAACTTATTGGAAATCATACATACCGATGTGTGCGGTCCAATGAGTGTTGAGGCTCGTGGAGGCTATCGTTATGTTCTCACCCTCACTGATGACTTGAGTAGATATGGGTATATCTACTTAATGAAACACAAGTCTGAAACCTTTGAAAAGTTCAAGGAATTTCAGAGTGAGGTTGAAAATCAACGTGATAGAAAGATCAAGTTTCTACGATCAGATCGTGGAGGAGAATACTTGAGTCACGAATTTGGCACACACTTAAGAAAATGTGGAATAGTTTCACAACTCACGCCGCCTGGAACACCTCAGCGTAATGGTGTGTCCGAACGTCGTAATCGCACTCTATTAGATATGGTGCGATCTATGATGTCTCTTACCGATTTACCGCTATCTTTTTGGGGCTATGCTTTAGAGACTGCCGCATTCACTTTAAATAGGGCTCCGTCGAAATCCGTTGAGACGACACCGTATGAATTATGGTTTGGGAAGAAACCTAAGTTGTCGTTTCTAAAAGTTTGGGGATGCGATGCTTATGTCAAGAAACTTCAACCTGAAAAGCTCGAACCCAAGTCGGAAAAATGCGTCTTCATAGGATACCCTAAAGAAGCTGTTGGGTATACCTTCTACCTTAGATCCGAAGGCAAGATCTTTGTTGCCAAAAATGGATCCTTTATAGAGAAAGAGTTTCTCTCGAAAGAAGTAAGTGGGAGGAAAGTAGAACTTGATGAAGTGTTGCCTCTTGTACCGGAAAATGGCGAAACTCAAGAAATCGTTCCTGAGGTGCCTGCACCGACTAGAGAGGAAATTAATGATTATGATCAAGATACTTCTGATCAAGCTCCTACTGAAATTCGAAGGTCCACAAGGACACGTTCCGCACCAGAGTGGTACGGCAACCCTGTCTTGGAAATCATGTTGTTAGACAACGGTGAACCTTCGAACTATGAGGAAGCAATGGCGGGCCCAGATTCCGACAAATGGCTGGAAGCCATGAAATCCGAGATAGGATCCATGTATGAAAACGAAGTATGGACTTTGACTGACTTGCCCGTTGAACGGCGAGCCATAGAAAATAAATGGATCTTTAAGAAGAAGACAGACGCAGATGGTAATGTGACTATCTATAAAGCTCGGCTTGTCGCTAAGGGTTATCGACAAGTTCAAGGAATTGACTACGATGAGACTTTCTCACCGGTAGCGAAGCTGAAGTCCATCCGAATCATGTTAGCAATTGCCGCATACTATGATTATGAGATATGGCAAATGGACGTCAAAACGGCATTCCTTAATGGTTTCCTTAAGGAAGAATTGTATATGATGCAGCCGGAAGGTTTTGTCGATCCTAAGAACGCTGACAAGGTGTGCAAGCTCCAACGCTCGATATATGGGCTGGTGCAAGCATCTCGGAGTTGGAACATTCGCTTTGATGAGATGATCAAAGCGTTTGGGTTTACACAGACTTATGGAGAAGCCTGTGTTTACAAGAAAGTGAGTGGGAGCTCTGTAGCATTTCTCATATTATATGTAGACGACATACTTTTGATGGGAAATGATATAGAACTCTTGGACAACATTAAGGCCTATTTGAATAAAAGTTTTTCAATGAAGGACCTTGGAGAAGCTGCTTATATATTAGGCATCAAGATCTATAGAGATAGATCGAGACGCCTCATAGGTCTTTCACAAAGCACATACCTTGATAAAATATTGAAGAAGTTCAATATGGATCAATCTAAGAAAGGGTTCTTACCTGTGTTACAAGGTGTGAAAATGAGCTCAGCTCAATGTCCGACCACGGCAGAAGATATAGAAGAGATGAGCGTCATCCCCTATGCCTCAGCCATAGGTTCTATTATGTATGCCATGCTGTGTACCAGACCTGATGTAAACCTGGCCGTAAGTTTGGTAGGAAGGTACCAAAGTAATCCCGGAAAGGAACACTGGACAGCGGTCAAGAATATCCTGAAGTACCTGAAAAGGACTAAGGAAATGTTTCTCGTTTATGGAGGTGACGAAGAGCTCGCCGTAAAAGGTTACGTCGACGCTAGCTTCGACACGGATCTGGATGACTCTAAGTCACAAACCGGATACGTGTATATTTTGAATGGTGGGACAGTAAGCTGGTGCAGTTGCAAGCAAAGCGTTGTGGCGGGATCTACATGTGAAGCGGAGTACATGGCAGCCTCGGAGGCAGCACATGAAGCAATTTGGGTGAAGGAGTTCATCACCGACCTCGGAGTCATACCCAATGCGTCGGGGCCAATCAAGCTCTTCTGTGACAACACTGGAGCTATTGCACTTGCAAAGGAGCCCAGGTTTCACAAGAAGACTAGGCACATCAAGCGTCGCTTCAACTCCATTCGTGAAAATGTTCAAGATGGAGACATAGAAATTTGTAAAGTGCACACGGATCTGAATGTCGCAGATCCGTTGACTAAACCTCTCCCTAAGGCAAAACATGATCAGCACCAGAACTCTATGGGTGTTCGATTCATCACAATGTAACTAGATTATTGACTCTAGTGCAAGTGGGAGACTGTTGGAAATATGCCCTAGAGGCAATAATAAAAGCATTATTATTATATTTCCTTATTTATGATAATTTCTTTATTCGTGCTATAATTGTGTTAACCGGAAATCGTAATACATGTGTGAATAACAGACAACAACATGTCCCTAGTGAGCCTCTAGTTGACTAGCTCGTTGATCGACAGATAGTCATGGTTTCCTGACTATGGACATTGGATGTCATCGATAACGGGATCACATCATTAGGAGAATGATGTGATGGACAAGACCCAATCCTAAACATAGCATAAGATCGCATAGTTCGTTTGCTAGAGTTTTCCAATGTCAAGTATCCTTTCCTTAGACCATGAGATCATGTAACTCCCGGATACCGTAGGAGTGCTTTGGGTGTGCCAAACGTCACAACGTTACTGGGTGACTATAAAGGTATACTACGGGTATCTCTGAAAGTGTCTGTTGGGTTACATGGATCGAGACTGGGATTTGTCACTCCGCTTGACGGAGAGGTATCACCGGGCCCTCTCGGTAATGCATCATCATAATGAGCTCAATGTGATCAAAGTGTTTGATCACGGGATCATGCATTACGGGAACGAGAAAAGTGACTTGCCGATAACGAGATTGAACGAGGTATTGGGATACCGACGATCGAATCTCGGGCAAGTAAAATACCGATTGACAAAGGGAATCGTATACGGGATTAATTGAATCCTTGACATCGTGGTTCATCCGATGAGATCATCGTGGAGCATGTGGGAGCCAACATGGGTATCCAGATCCCGCTGTTGGTTATTGCCTGAGAGCCGTCTCGGTCATGTCTGCATGTCTCCCGAACCCGTAGGGTCTACACACTTAAGGTTCGGTGACGCTAGGGTTGTAGGGATATGTATGTGCAGTAACCTGAATGTTGTTCGGAGTCCCGGATGAGATCCCGGACATCACGCGGAGTTTCGGAATGGTCCGGAGGTAAAGATTTATATATGGAAAGTCATCATACGGACATCGGGACAAGTTTCGGGGTTATCGGTATTGTACCGGGACCACCGGAGGGTCCCGGGGGTCCACCGTGTGGGGCCACCTATCCCGGAGGGCCCCATGGGCTGTATGAGGGAGGGAACCAGCCCATAGTGGGCTGGTGCGCCTCCCCCCCATGGGCCCATGCGCCTAGGGTTTGGGGGAGGGAAAACCCTAAAGGGGGCGCCCCCCTTGCTTGGGGGGCAAGCCCCCCTTCCCTGGCCGCCGCCCCCCCTAGGAGATCTCATCTCCTAGGGCCGGCGCCCCCCCTTGGGGGTTATATAAAGGGGGGAGGGGAGAGGGGGCTGACCACCCATTGCCCTGGCGCCTCCCTCTCCCTCTCCAACACCTCCTCCTCCTCCATTGAGCACGGCGAAGCCCTGCCGGAGTACTGCAGTTCCACCATCACCACGCCGTCGTGCTGCTGCTGGAGCCTTCTTCCCCAACCTCTCCTTTGCCTTGCTGGATCAAGAAGGAGGAGACGTCACGCTTTCCGTACGTGTGTTGAACGCGGAGGTGCCGTCCGTTCGGCACTAGATCATCGGTGAATTGGATCACGGCAAGTACGACTACCTCATCCACGTTCACTCGAACGCTTCCGTTGCGATCTACAAAGTGGTATGTAGATGCTATCTAATCTGAATACTCGTTGGTAGATGAACTCATAGATGGATCTTGGTGAAACCGTAGGAAAAATTTTAATTTTCTGCAACGTTCCCCAACAGAAGTTGCTCGCCAACTATTACTTCTACTACTATGGCTAACGCGTTTAGCAATAAAGTAAAGTAATTTACATGGCGATTCTCAATGACACGCAGGTCATACAAAAAATAAAGACAACTCATATGGCTCCTGCCGGTTGTCATACTCATCGACATGCAAGTCATGATTCCTATTACAATAGCATGAACATCTCATACATCACATATAGATCATTCATCATTCATCACAACTTTGGCCATATCATATCACAAAGCACTTGCTGCAAAAACAAGTTAGACGTCCTCTAATTGTTGTTGCAAGTTTTACGTGGCTGAATTAGGGTTCTAGCAAGAACGTTTTCTTACCTACGTAAAAGCCACAACATGATTTGTCAACTTCTATTTACCCTTCATAAGGACCCTTTTCATCGAATCCGCTCCAACTAAAGTGGGAGAGACAGACCCCCGCCAGCCACCTAATGCAACGTGATTGGGTTGCAGTCTGGAAGATTTCTGTGGATTTTGGTGAGCGTACCTTGCGGATCTTGGCGTTCCTTCCTCAGGCGGCTAGGCTTTCCTCGTTCGCCTTCCCTCCTCGACAGTAAAAGGGGTGGGGTTCTTAACTCTCTCAACTCCTTTTTTTATGGGGTGTACTAGGGGATGGTCGGCGGATCTTTTTTAAACATCCGCCGCCCCGCGAGCCGTCCGATCTAGGTTGCTCAACGTATAATCCCTCTTTGCAACAAGAGCATTGTTTCAAAAAAAACAAGAGCATTGTTTCAGAAACAATTGTGACTATTGCAACAAGAGCTTCATCTTAAAAACACATCGGTGACTATTGCAACAAGAGCTTCATCTTAAAAACACATCGGTGACTATTGCAACAAGTGCTTTCTTTTCAAAACATTCGTGACATTGCAAAAATATCTCTGCATATGATCCCTCTTTCCAACAAGAGCTTTGTTTCAGAAACAACTATTGCAACAAGGGCTTTGTTTTAAAAAAAATGCAGCATAGGACTGGGACGGATCAGCAGGGAGGGCTCCCCCGACACCGACAACATCGATGGAGAGACCATGCGATGCGCCGCGCGCCGCTAGAACGACGACAGGGCCTCGCGGGAAATGTGAGTGGCAGGGCGGTTGGCTGCCCAGTCGAGGACAAGTGAGGCAGCGAAATAAAAGAGGAGGGATGGCACTGGGGCGGCGAATGCCTGCCTTGCTGGCGAACGATAGCTGCCAGAGCGGGGCGGCGGCAAGCCTGGGCGTACATGGCCATGTAGTCTGTCTGCGGCAAGTGCTGAGTTGCAGAAACGCTTCTGAAACAGGGGTGGAGTTGTAAGAACGTGAAGTAGGTGAGGGTGGCTCCTGACCGTCCGATCAACAACAGATCGAACGCCCACGAAGGCGGTCAACGCGCATGGAAAGATCAGCAGGGTGAACACAAGGGTTTCCCTATATATATAACTAAAGTATTGTGTGTTGAAGAAAAATTTCCTTAGGTATTATTACTGCTGAGCAAAAGATGGTTCTTTATAGAAAAAAGATTCTTCTCATCATTCAGAGCACATTTATGTGAGTGTAAATTTTTTTTTTGTGTTTGTCGAAGTAATCTTCTGATTATTTTCTTTTCATCTATATCTAGGAGTGATAAATTAGAGACAACACTGATGGAGATGGTTAAGCAAGATAACCGGTGTGATAAGTGCAAATTTAAACATTGGAGTGTTTGTGGTGACTATCTTTCTTATATTGACTACCTGTCATTACTCAGCTGCGTGTCGTTCCATTTATTGGGCCTGAAATTTGATATACCAGATTACCAACTAGAGAAATTCTCTATATCATCACAAGTTAACCCTGCTAGTTCTGCTGAATAGTAACAATCATAGCTTTAATTGCTTGTGAAGTACAGTAACATACCATGTCACACAACCAAAACAAAACTCGGATAGGTAGAGATACAATCCATGTCACACAACATCACAACCATAGCTAGCCAAACTTCAGGTCATCATGATTTAACTGAAAACGCTGGTCCTCATTTTTTGATCTTATCTTCACTGGTTTTCCTCGTTAACACCCAGGGCTTGTTCTTGTACCCCTCTGTCGCCCTTGACACAAACCACATAAGCAGTAACCGCAAGGAAGACTGTCAGATTGGCAGCTGCCTCCATATAACACTTTGTCCTTGTAGCGAACCGCCCCCAGGTCCTGCAGGTCAAAAGAGATTATATATATCCCAAAGAACCAGAAAATTATAAGGAAAAAATAGATCTATTGTACGTACCAGGGAGTGGCATGTGGTTTTGGAGTGCCTTTTGGTAGAGAAATTCTCTGGAGTAGTAGCCGCATTTCAGGCTCACCAAGCAGCTCCACTCTCTTCTGCATCGCCTTAGATACCAGTTTGCGGAGCTCCACTTTCTTTTCCTGGATTGACACTCAGAGATCAAGTAACCGCTGGTTGTGATTGATAAGTACTGTAATTAAGAAGAATGCTTTCCAAGACTATCATCAAGTGAGGTCCGACATATACAGATGCATCGTACATGTGTGTGTGGCATTAGTCACAGAATCATACTTACTGTATATGGATAAATGAAGTCGCAGGATCATACTAGGAAGTGCATCAAGCACAAGATGAGACGGTTCAAGATACCAAAACCGCAGCAACATTCAAGATACAAAGTAATACATCAATATGTCTAAAACCGTCATCTTGGCAACATCTGTCGATACTCATTGATGAAGGAATATAGAAAGTGTGAGCCGAATACCCAGACCTCTCACCTAATCCTAACATCGAAAGCAGGGGGCCCCAACCAAACCACACACCAGGTCAGGGGCACAAACCAATCCGACGCACTCTCATGGGTAGTCGACGCTGTCTTCCATCAATCCATCTTCAGAGCAGATACTTACACATCGACCATGCCAGGCCGGTTGTCGATGCCACTACGGCGCCAGACAACAGATCCTCCCTACGCGCGTCCATCATCACACATCCGTCACCGAGGCCCTGCCGCGCCATGTCACCAAGACTCCACGTCGTCGATGCGTCACATGGAACGCCTCTCCACCGCAGATGTCGTCCAATGATCCCTCGAGCCTATGCATACCGCCAAGAATGACGCCCCCAAGAGGGTACAAATACAAGAGCGTCGCCATCATCTGATCGACCGATCTAGGGTTTTCCTATAAGGTGGCGGATAGGGGTCTAGAGCTTCTCCGCGATGATGCCTTCAGGAAGGGGACGACGCAGAAAACGCCACCATCGCCGACCTTGGCAACGAGCCAGGAGTAGGGTTTTCACCCGGATCCACTCGAGGAACCTCCATCCAGCCTCGTGCGCATGGGGCCGCCACCGCATATGGAGCAGGCGGCACCGGCCAGAACAGATCTGATGGAGACCAGACCATACGTACAGCTGATCCATCCACCACGCCCTCCATGCCGCAGCAGCCAATCCGAGATCCGATCGGCTGCAGCACCGCCCGCCGCCGCTGCCAACCAAGGCCGGTCGCCGCGCCGCAGGACCCGACCAGCGCCGCGCCTCCAGACGCTAGGGACCCCGCCCCACCCCAAGTTGCGGGAGAGAAGGAGAGATGCCCGCCACCGCCATCTGCCCCGGGCTTAGCTCGGCGGCGTCACGTGGCGGCGACGGGAGGAGAGGAGGGAGTAGATCGGGGCTCGGCGGCGCCTAGGGTAGCGGCCCGCCTGAGTCGCCCGATGCGGAGCGACACGGGGGGAGCGACTTATGTGTTGCAACTAATGATTTGCTTGAGGGATGGGTTAACAGACATGCTCGGACCAACCATGAAAATAAGGTTGCCGGATGATATGATTTGCATGCAGTAAGAAGTTACTCAGGATATACAGGTTCAGGCCCGGCCGGTAAACAAGTATATATGATGACACTAAAAGTAAATAATTGATTTTGCTCTTGTTTCTAGCTAATACAGGAGACACATGCTAATAATTGATATACCTCGCTGGAGACCTCGCCGGAGAGCTGGCGGGAGCGCGGAAACCTGCTTGGCGCGAGCAGGGTCCCTCCTGCGTGACCGCCGCCTGCGTTCGCTGGAGCAGGGAGCCACCGAGCTTCCTCGCCGCGCACCGAACCGCCGCCATCGTCGCCGGCCTGCAAACAATTTGTTAGGGATTAGGATGACAAGTCCATCACCGCCGGCCGGCCGCGTATACACACACACCATCGATCGGGTTGCAGCCGTGGTGATCACGCCATCACGGTAGGTTTTGGTGAGCGTACCTCTTAATTGCGGGTCTGGGCGTTCCGTCTTCCTCGCGCGGCTAGGGGGTGCTTTTCTTGCGCTCTCCGGAAGGTGCGGTGCGCCAACTTATAATCTTGCGACCAGGCCCGGCCCAGTGCAGTTCTTGTTATTTGAGAGTTCTTGTTCTTGGAGGTTTCGGCCCAACCGTGGAGATTTCGGTAGGTTTCCTTTCTCTTTCCTAACCCCTAAAAATACTCTTTTGGTGTTTCTAAAAAAAGAAACTCTTTCGGTGAGCGTACCTTGCGGATGTGGGCTTTCCTTCTCAAGCAGATAGGGTTCCTCTTTCACCTCACCGCAAACCTAAACCGACCGGATCCCGAAAGACCCATCAGAGGCACAAAATCACATACCCTCCATCGATGATAAGCACCCCAACAAAACGGGGATAGAACAAGGAAGACACTATTCCTAAATGGGGAAGCGCCGGCCCCACGTTGTCCCTAACCAAACACGAAGACACTCTGAAGAACACATGAGACGAATTTCCCATGCCATTGTATGCCAAGTTCAGATCAAAGATCGAACTTGCCGTCGTCCAGAGGCATGCGTCGATATCGTCATTTTTAGTGGCCTAGCCAGGCGGGCTGCCGCACAAGCTCACCACACTAGATTTGTCTGGGTGCTGCCGAATTCACCAACGTCGCCTTGAGCACGGCCTAACGGAGAATCGAGCCCTCATCCTCTTCTACAACCGCAGCAGTCCTCCAAATCCTCCAAAACTTCCCCAGCAAGTTGTCCTTGGACCGGTCCTCCCTACCGCCGTTGGGGCCGCGTGGGCTTTTCACGATGGGGGCAAGAGGGTGAGACGGTGGGAAGCTTCTAGGGTTTAGCGATAATAGAGCCTCTCTCATACGAAGTTCCATACAAAGTGTTAGTTGGCACTCCTGCCTTCATGCGCTACTAGAATATTGAGGCCATTGCCAAGTGTATGGTACTTTGCACAGTGCTTTCCACCCTTTCCTAGTGTTGGTAAGACAACAGCAAAAAAAAAAAGCATGTGTTAGGATTGATACAGTATGCAGAGATTATGTATTGTTTTAATATCGTCATGCATCGTATATATATTAGTAACTTTTTGATCTAATTTGGTCCATCCCCGTACCTGTGATGGGCAGTCAATTGTTGTGATTGCGCTGCTTTATTTTGTTCACCTGTTGTGATTGCACTACTTTATTTCATTCACTTGTGACTGCGCTACTTTATTTCATATTCCATCATTTTTGGTGGATTAATTGGGGTTACATAGTCTAGGAAAAGAGCTCACTACTCTCCCTTAGTGTTAATAAAAGGATTCAGTTTTTTTTTTAGAACGAAGGCTCAAGAAGAGCCCGGCTTTGAATTAACAAAGCCATCAACCGGCCAGGATTACATGACTGCCACTTACAACAAGAAAACAAAGAGCGGAAAAGAAGATACATTGTGCTCGGTAGAACAACTCGAAGGCATAGAACAATGTCATCGAACGCCGCTACGCCGAAACCAGCTAACCTACTAAGGCTATGGGAGGAAGGCACCACCGTGCATGTTTTGTATCACTGACTGTCACCAGAGGGAAAACAGGGGCAACACATGACCTGACTCCGCCTCCGCAAAGGGCCCCTGCCCTTTCACCCGGGCTCGACGGATGCCGCACCGGCGGCCTGCAGAGTGGTTCACCCTAGAACCCAGATCAGAATTCCCATGCAGCCAAAGGAGGCACCAGGAACACACCCACACGAAACGGGGAGCCGAACACCCAGTCACCGTTGCCGGCAGCAGCAAGGCAGAGCACCGGACGCGAGTTGTCGAAACGAAGGCGCTGAAAAACCCCGGAGAAGGCCAAGAGTATGCAGCACCACGCATCGGTCAAGGATAGGAGTCTCCATAGCCCATGGCACGAGAGAGGGACCCCGATCCCCTCGCACCAGCGGTTGAAGCCCTCCACACCTGGACCCGAGCAAGTTGCCGAAGATGAAGATCAGACCAATACCATCCGCCGTCGAACCACCACCAACTCCACCACCACTTGAGCACTTCCCTGACGACGCCTTCAGGAAGGATCACGCCACCAAGGTTCCGTCGTCGCCATGAATCGAGGAACTGAGGCTTTCACCTGAGCTGCTAGGTGGGGTGGGAGGTGCAGGAAGCCCACCGAAGCCTTCAGCAAGGAAAACGACGCCCAAAGGCGACATCTTCAGTGTGGCCGCCGCGCCGGCCAGGGGTTTCCCCCGGATCCGCACCCAACCACCAGATCCGCACACCCGCCATCCAGAACACGGCGACCGGAACCACCAGGAACAGGGGCGGCGCGGATCGGAGCAGACCGAGGTTGTGGACGCCGATTCTCCAAGGTTCAGCCGGCCTACGGGAAGCTGCTGCAGCCGCCGACGCCCGCCGCCTCCACGCCGCCCGCGCGGCCGGGAAGGCGGCCCACCTGCACCCTGTGGCGCCGCCCGCCGCAGAGGCTACGCCGCTGGCCGCCGCCCGTAGCCGCCGCCCCGGATGCCGAGGCTCTCCACGAAGGGTGGATCCGCCGAGGTCCCCGCAGCCACCTTCATGGGTGCCGAGCGGCCGTGCCGCTGGCCACCTCTGGCGGTGGCGGAGGGAGGGAGGGAGACGGGGGGACTAGGTGGCGGCGGCTAGGGTTGGCCCCCGAGTCGCCTCGGAGGAGACGACGCGGGGGGGGGGGGGGGTGTGTGTGTGTGCAGCATGTACTAGTCGGATTCAGTTTTTTCACTAATGACTTATCTAGGTTGTGCAAAGGGCAATATTTACTAGCCTCTTTATAATCTCTTCTATCAAGAAATCAGAACAAATCTAAATAAAAGTGCAGAAGCATTCCATGAACATAATATTGCACCTTCTTTGGAATGTTGTGGCTCTTAGTTTCCATAGCCTTCCCTCTCCTCTCTCTCTCGCGCGAACAAGGATTTGGTCCTTGGATGGCTTCGTGGGCTTGGCATTCTTCCCTTGTCCTTGTGCTCGCCATTCCCGATCTGCCTTTTTCTTCACCAGAGACACCATCCTATCGGAATCATCCATCTTGGATCACTTGGCATCCGATTATTTTTACTTCTTTACCTGAAAGTCAGAATGGATGCAGAATTGTAAGTGTTAGTGGCACACAACACTGGTAATCGTAATAATAAGCGAACAAAGAGAAACCTGAAGCGCTCATGGGAGGCTCCTTCACTTCAGCTTTCACATGCAAAATGCAAACAGGTAACATACGATCATTAGAAGTGTGAACTTTTCCATGCCAATACTATTAATAAGAAAGATCATGTAGCTCATTTAATTATATTGGGAATATATACACATTGGAAATCAAATAACAGTATGAATTGTTCTTTTTAGCCAACTGAAAATTTTGTTACTAAGCCTAAGAATTTGGGAGCATCAATAAAGATGTCTTCTTCTAAATAACATCGGTAGTGATGATTTCACCTTGTATGGAACTATGCAAGATGCAATAGCCTTTTGTATGTTTTTTTCGCAACCGTAATACCCCAACTTCTAGTTAGAGCGTCAACAAGCTATCAAGAAGTTTCCGGACCGGTGCACAACAGATTAACAACAGTATTATATCAACACCAGCTAACTCTAAAATACTAATATAACCGTCAAGTTTCCCGTCAACTGTTTATCACACAATTGCTACTGACATGATCAGATATCTGATGTTATCAATCCGATGGAGCATCTTGACATGATATTTTTGAATTATACACGATGATTGACTTCATGTTCGTACTCAATGTACACACACTTTGATTATACACAAATACATTTTTACATGGTTGTTCAGTCAATGTACATTTTAACCACACAATACTAGCCCGTACGTATTACTCACTGTTGGTGTATATGACATGGTCATGCTCCATATAGCTACTCACTTCTTGAAGAGCCTCTGGGAGACGAAGAAGCCGAGTGTGAAGGCGGCGACGCCGACGGCCACTACCTCCTTGTTCCTCCTCGCCATCTCCATTGCGCCCTCCGTCCACTTCATGTCCGTCAGCTGCCCCAGGCCTTCCGTCATGCGCTCTTTCCAGCCGCTGAACGCCGAGGCCGCTGCCTTCTTCTCCTGCTCTGCTCTAGCTTCCATGGCCGTCGCCGCCGCAGCAGCCTTGGCCCTCTCTTCCTCGCCGCGTCGCCTCACCGTCTCTGCCAGGCACTCCCGGTCAACCACCGCCATGGCCTTGTCGCTGGAGGTTGGATTCGGTGCTTGCTTCTCCGGTGTCTTTGGCGCAGCTGCTGCCGCCTGGGGAGCCTTGGGCTCCGGTTCTTTTTCCTTCTTCGGTTTCTGCTGCTCTTCCTTGGGCTTCGTTCTGATCTCCTCGATGGATGTGGGCGCCGGCGTTGAAGAAGGTGCGGGTTTAGGCACCTTCTTCTCACCGCCGGCGTCTCTCCTCTTCACGTCGCCGCCGACCTGCTCTGTTGGCGCACCCTCCTCCTTGGGCGCACCGGCATGCTTAGGCATGGTGAGCGTGAGCACACCGGCCTCGAAGCGGCCGGCGATGTCGTCGAGGCTGGCGGAGGACGGCAGCTGGAAGACCTTGTGGAGGGAGGCGCCCGGCCTGGTGCCGCGGATGGTGAGCCTGCCCGCGCCGTCGACCTGCACCCGGAAGTCGTCCTTCCTGAAGCCGGTCAGGGTGAGGCGGAGCACGTAGGTGCCGGCCTTCTCCGCCCACTCGAACTTGGGATCCACCACCGTTGCCCCCGGTGGTGGAGCTGGGTGCGGATGCTGCTGCTTCTGCTGCTGCTTGGCGCCGGTGGCAGCCGCCATGAGGAGGCGTAGACAAGGAATCGTGGTGGATACAGCCGTGGTTTGTGTGTGTGTGTGAGAGAGAGAGAGAGAGAGAGGATGAGATGGGAAGGTTGGCATGATGCGCTGTGTATATATACCTACGTAGGTGTTGTTGGTGATGGATGCCTGTAGTGGTTTAGTTAGATTCGAGACTTTGTTTGTGAGGAGAGAAGTGAGAGGAGAAGATTGTTGGATGGAATTAACCCGGCCGGCCACATGCATGCATATGCATACGTGTAGGTAGGAAGAGGTGTAGCTTGGCTTGCAAGGTAGACATGGCCTCATGGGTGAGGAAAGGTTTAGCTAGGGATCTTTGCGCGGGAGGGTAAATAAATGGATTCTTAAGCGAGGGAAGCTAAGCTATGGAGGTGAAGAAGGAATGCTTGCTTGGTGTGCATGTTATCGTGGAAGCCAAGCCAACTCCATCCTGATCGCCGGCACCGGCAGCGCACCATGCTCACATCGATCGGAGGCCGCGTGCGTCATTATATTAATTGGATCAGCGTCGCATATGAATTTTGTCTCACTTCAAGTATATATAACTTGTGAAAAATATAGTGGCATGACTTCAGAATGTGCAGTTTTTCACTTGGAGAGCGCACGCATGGACCGGCCCCCATTAAAAAAAATCCGCCCGGCATAACTTATTTGTGTTTTTTCTGTGCAAAAAATGCTCCTAGACTATTTCTATTTTCTACATAAACAGGTGTCACACATTAACCCCTCCAACCGTATTTTCTGTGCAAAAAATCCTACCATTTTCCCCATTAGTTTTCCGAGGTTTTGTTTTTCATTAGTTGATAGAGCGGATAGTTTAACTTGGTGTACAGTAACTAAATTTGTTATTGTTTTTCATCTGCGGTTTATCTTGTTTCTCTGCCATATTTCACAAGTGTGCATGTGCCTTTTTTCATTGCATGTCCAGACAGAAACCAAAAGAAAGGAATCCGCCACAGCCGAAATCAGACCCTCAATCAGTGTAGACTGGTTATTGATGCATGAGCTGCTAAAACGGGCTTTGGTTTGACAACTAGAAGAAGAGGTGGTGGCATGATGGAACACCTGGTCGCGAATCATAGCTCGCAGCGCCCGATCGATCGATTCCCGTCATTTTCGGGAGACTTCATTAGTAATCCACTGTACTCTTCGTTTGAGCGTCAAGCAATTTCGAATGGCAGTACTACTTGATTGACCTAGCACTTTACTCACTAGAATTATTCTTCTGGTACTTAAAAGTTGTTCTAATGAATATCTTGTTTTCTAGAAAAATCTTTGGTTCATCATGGAAAAACTCATCTATATATGTTGGCAAAAAATACTCTACCATCATGTGGAAAATGTTTAACAATGAGAAGACAAAATGATCCACTTTATTAGTCAAAAATAACGAATGCTACGAAGGTAGAAGAATATATTTTACAGTGAAAAAAGGGGATCCTCTAACTAGATTTTTTTTATCTAGACTCTAAATTAAGATTAAAGTGGTGAAAAGAGTTCTTAATGGAGATAAAACAAAATACAACGTAAAAAAATCTTTGGGCGCGGTTGTGCATTGCATTCGGCAGATGTAAACATCTTCTGGAGCCATGGAGTAAAAGGACAGTTGCTATGTGTAGCTTGTTTTTGCAACCTAGGATAGGGCTTGAGCTACAATCTTCGTTTTTCTCTCCAGTTCGCCCGAAGTCCCCCGGTTTTGGGGAGCTTTCCAAACCAGTTTTCTTTAGTTCGCTGGTCAGTTTTCAAGCGGTTCTATTCGTTATTAATTTGTTACTTTTCTTTGTTTTATATTTTTCATTATTATATTTTTATTACTGCACTAACTTCTTTCTAGTTCGTGAACTTTTTTTCAAAACTGATGAACTTTTTCTTCAACATCGATAACTTTTTTCAAAAAATCATGAACTTTTTTATCCAAATAGGTGAATTTTTTTCCAACTCGTAAACTTAAAAAAATCATGAATTTTTTGGATATTTTGAACTTTTTTTAAGACTTGATGGACGTTTTACAAAATCAATGAAAATTTTCAAATTTGTGAATATTTTTCAAAAGCGATGAACTTGTTTCTAATTCGTGACTTTTTTAAGTGTGTGGACTTTTTTCAAAATATATGAACGTTTCTGAATTCAGGGATTTTTCGGATGTTTATGAATAACAGTCAAATATTAATAGTTGACCGGTCAACTGGTCAACCATTGACCGGTGAACCAAATGCGTCAGGGTGAGGTATTGCATCAAAACAAAGGGTGGGCCCATTGCAGGACTTGTGGGCGCCAGCACTCCTCGCCGGCGCATAAGGTGCCGACTAGGAGCTCTCCCCATGGTGCGCGTTGTGGGCACAATGGTACACGACGCACACACCCCTCTACGCTGGGCCGGTTCACCAATGAACTTTCTTTTCTTTTATTTTATTTTAGCGATGAACTGTTAGTTTACATCGTGCGCTCGTGCTCAACTTTTTTTAACAGTTTTCTTTTGTTTCTTCATAGGATTTCTTAAGATTTCTTTTTTTGTCAGTTTTGTTTGTTTCTTTCATTTTTTGGTTGTTTAACTTTGTTTCTTTCTCAGTTTCCATGTTTTTTTCTCTTTTTTTTTGTTTTGTCATCAACTTTTTTGCATACACATTCAACATTTTTGTGTACATCAGGAATTTTTTTAATAGAAGTCAATATTTTAAAAAATATATGATTAATTTTTTTAACACTTATTATTTTATGTCTACTTTTCCATAAACATAGTACATTTTTTGCATACATTAGGAACATTTTATATGTACATGTTTATTTTTTTCAAATACATGATTAATTTTTTCTGAAACACATTTTTTATGTCTATGTTTTTCATACACATTGTACATTTTTTGCATATATCAGTAACATTTTTATATACATGCTTAAAATTTTCCAAATAAATTATTAACAATTTTTGAAACATATATTTTTTATCTCTACTTTTTGCAAATACATTGTACCTTTCTTGTATACCTCATAAAGATTTTTTTATGTACACTTTAAAAAAATAAATACATGATTAACATTCTTTAAACATATTTCTTATGTGTACTTTCCCCATAAACATTGTACTTTTGTTTATACATCAAGATTATTATTAATATACACATTAAAAATTTCAAATACACAACTAGCATTTATGGGTGTGTGTGTGTGTGTGTGTGTGTGTGTGTGTGTGTGTGTGTGTGTGTGTGTGTGTGTGTGTTTTGATGTCTAATTTTCTGATTTTCTCATAAACA
The DNA here is from genome assembly GCA_032464435.1 of Aegilops umbellulata. Lineage (NCBI taxonomy): Eukaryota > Viridiplantae > Streptophyta > Magnoliopsida > Poales > Poaceae > Aegilops > Aegilops umbellulata. The sequence continues at coordinate 536,169,062 of CP136059.1, forward strand.
TTATACAATTTTCGTATATATAAGAAACACTCTTCTATACACCTTGAACATTTTACAACTCTTGTATATAACGTGATTTTTATAATAGATATATTCAGAATATTTCAAAATACAAGCAAAAGGAAAAACAGAAAACAAATGTAAAGTGTGAACGAAAAACGGAAGAAGAAAAGCGCTGAAGGCATGTGCCCGCACTGGGCGAGCCTAATCTGTCGGCTGAATGAAGCGGGACGTCCTACTGTCCCGCGTGAAGCGAGACATAGGTGCACCCGATGTTAGGATGCTTCCATTTTTTACGTTTATTTTCTTGCATTTTCTCTACTGGGGTTTTCCAGTTTTTCTTTCTTTTTAAATTTTTGTTCATACCCGGTTCTTTCGTTTATCTTCTCATTTTTACTTAGCATTTTCCTCTCTTTAATTAGTGAATATGTTTCAAATTTATGAGCATTTATTTGAATTCATGAACATGATCAAATTCATGAATAATTTTTGAATTCAAGAGAAATTTGTATTCATGGATATATTTTAAATTCGAAAACATTTATTGATTTTGTAAATTTTAAAAAATTTACGAGATTTTTTTAAGTTCATGAACATTTGTTTGAATTCACAAATTTTAGAACTTGTGATTATTTTTAAAATTATCAAACCCTTTTTAATGTATTCGAGAACATTTTATAATTCATGCACATGTTTCAAATTCATTGGTATTTTTCAAATTCATGAACATGTTTCAAATATCTTGGGTCACCATTCTATTGATCCAACAAGATTTTGCCCTTCTTTTCTCAGCCTGTTCCCGTGTTGTTTGGTGCCAACTTCAAAGCTTGTACTCGTTACTTTTTGTGTGTGATGTATGCTAAATCCCATAGCCATTATATTGTATCTCGTTCTTATCTAATATCTATATCTATACCTACTAATAAAGGGAATATATAATTTTGGTCCGTCATAACATTTTAGAATAAATCCCCTGACTTTTAGTGCAATCAACCCGCAGTAAAATAAGTAAATAAAAATGATTCGTCAAAAAAAATAAAGAACGGTTCATGCATGAAACGATCTCAGGCTGCCAGCAAAATAATGAATAATGTCCTGGATAAGCCCACCGTACACACGAATGGGCTTTGACTATCACAAGGCGTGTGAGAATCCACTACATCAGTCAAAAAATAGGTGCCAAGTGGAATCGTTCTCAAGACCTTCTGACAAGGCATAACACGCGCTAATCAACTAAGCTTGTCTATAAAAAAAACTAACAAATAAGCTAGATGCTGCTTGCAAAAGAAGGACATTTCGTTATTTTTGTTATATGATGCATGTGCTTTGATCCAACCTACCATGAAAACAAAATGAGTGGAGCATGCAGCACATCAGCGATACATCTAATTGTACGTGCGCCGTATATGCAATGATTGTACGCAAATCAATTCCTTAATCTGTTTGCAAGTCTTCCTATTGCCACCCCGCGATTTGGACTTCAAGGAACAATGTCACACATGACAAGAAAGAACTTGATCCTATTCAGGTTATGAAGAAAACTCAAGAAGCTCTTGCTGTACTTGAGCTACCCCGCGATCATGCGCGTATTCTTCCGGGTCATGGTTGGAGGCCACCGGACCTGGGCTGGATCAAGATCAGCACTGATGGTAGTGTTGCAATGGAAGCTAGAAGGGGTGGGGCAGGAGGGGTTGCGAGAACCTGCTCCTCCTTAGCGGCTTGGTGCAAACCTTACCCGGGAATCACAGATCCCCTCATAGCCGAAGCCCTTGCTCTACGTGATGGGGTTCTTTTTGCGCATCTTCGAGGCTATGCCGAAGTTGTTTTCGAGTCTGATAATTTGGAGATTGTGAATCTCTGGAACTCGCGTCACAGTCCCCGTGCGGTGGTGGCGCCTATCTTGTCTGAAATTAGGAAGCATGTCCTTTTCTTTGAGTCTTTTGTAATTCAACATGTGGGTACATCTGCTAATGTTGCTGCTCATCTTTGTGCGAAGCAAGCTAGCACTCTAGATGTGACAGAATGTTGGATTGACTCTACGCCGAGTCTTCTTGTAACCAGCCTCCTAGCTGATAGAGCTGGAGCTATTGATGTTGAATAAAGAGCTCCAAATTTCCCTGCAAAAAAAAAAAGTCTTCCTATTGCCACCTGATTTTCTTTATATAAGAATCGTCTGATCACCTTTGGTAGTTTTCCTAGAATCCAGCAACGATGCACTTTGGCAAACAGGAAGGAAAGTTGATGTCCCTACTTATGCGGCCGTCGCACGAATCACGCCCTTCTGGTCCAGTCATCGGCAATTATCCTAATGCAAAATCGGTCACAAGGAAATAAGAACCAACACACATCGCCCTTTTCTTTTCGAAAGACTGCAATCACGTTGATGAAACATAGGAGATCCAGATGATGAAACATGGGAGATCCGAGAACCAGACATTTTTGTGCTTCTAAAACAATAATTTGAATCAAACGTAAACTCAGTATCTATTGTCGTTCTATAGTAACACATGTGTAACACTAGTAGAAAAATGCCCATTTGTCCCGGTTTCAAAGGCCCATTTGTCGCGGTTCTGGAATCGGGACTAAAGTGTCAGAACTAAAGCCCAATACCTTTAGTCCTGGTTCGCCTACGATCCGAGACAGGTGGGGCTCCACGTGGCCGCTGCGGCTTGCCCAGGCCACCGGAAACCCCTCCCCCCCCCGGGAAGTAGTAGGCCTTCATGGGCCTTAGTGGAAAGGAGAGAAGGTCCGCAAGGGTGCCCCCTCCCCCATGGCAAGTCCGAATTGGACTAGGGAGGGGGCGGCGCCCCCCTCTGTCCTTCTCCCACTCCTCCTCTTTCCTTCTCACTAGTAGAAAAAGACCCATTTGTCCCGGTTCCAGAGGCCCATTTGTCCCGGGACTAAATCCCAATACCTTTAGTCCCGGTTCGCCTACGAACCGGGACATATGGGCTCCACGTGGCCGCTACAGCTTGCCCAGGCAGGAGGGCCTTTTGTCCCGGTTGGTAGCACCAACCGGGACCAAAAAGCATCCACGCGTCAGCAGTTTAGGGGCTGGGGTTTTTTTTTTGAAAGGGGGGTGTTTGGGGTTTTTAGGGGTTTTGTAGGGTTAGTTTAGGGGTTTCATATATTGTGTTAGCTAGGTAATAGAGAGAAGTGACCTCTCTTATCTCCGTGCTTGGTCGACGCTACATACTATACGTATAGAGAGAACTCGCGACACGCTAGCTAGTAAGGAAATGAAGGAAACCATTAAGTATACAAGATCGTCATGAACCATATATATACAGAGAGAAGTGATCGACCTCCTCCTTCTCCGAGAGATTGGTCGAACAACAAATTTTTGTATATCTATCCGACGCTACTAGCTACATATATACAATATAAGATCTCTTACAATCCCTAACATCTGATGTCAAGTTTCACATGGTATTCTCCGCCTTTATTGATGACGTGGTCAAGAAAGAATCCCGCCAATTCCTCTTGAATTGCTTTTATGCGATCTTGTGGTAGGAGTTCATCCCGCAGCTGCCACATCTAATTTGAAGAAGGGGGTCAATACATATATATGAATGAAACTCAACACAAATGATGGTAATAAAATAAAATTGTGAATATTATTGCTTACGCACTTCATAATCTTTTTTAGAGTAGCCCCGCTTAGAGGTCGTCGCGTTGTAGATGTACTCGCAAATGTAGTATCCACAAAAATTATTCCCACCTTCCTGCCACAACCACTTTACGAGAAATAGAGGTCAATCAAACTGATAATCAAGCATTATAAATTGTATCGGTGAAAGTAGCTAGAATCAATGGGAGAAGCGCCGAACTAGCTAGTAGTACTTACTTTCGGTTGTGTAAATCGTAGCTCCCCCGGCAGTCCCGGAGCTTCTGCGGTGAACTCTTTCCATACCCTGAGAGACAAAGATAATAATTACTTGATATCAGGAAATGAACAAAGTTGGCGATATCGTACGATAATGATCGATTGAACTTACTTCTGGAGCATTTCAGTCATGGCGGCATAGTCCTTAGGATCTTTTCGTCTTCAGTCTAAGACGGTTACTAGTCCCTGCTCAAGCTTAATCTCTAGGAGAATAAAGTGGAAGCTGCGGACGCATGTATAACTCATCAATTACATTACTATAACCTCGAGTAATAAGGGAAACCGAATATGCACAAGATAGTAACACTCATTTGAAGTTGTAAGGAAAGAGTATTTTATCTTTGTTTTGATTTTGAAGCAAGGATTGTAGCAAGTTGGCCTCAGTTTCTTTGGCATTATATTTAACCGCTCATTCATCTATGAGATTTGTGTTAATGAACCCAATGTCCTAGATTTGTGCTTTTATGCATTCGACGATCTTCAATCTGCATAATATAGTGAGGATAATTATATATACATGCAATGAAAGAGCTGAGAGACTTAATTACAGAAGTAGTACTTATAGACAGTAGCAAGTGATGATTATTTTATCGAGGGCCTTTTGATTGAAAAACTGGAAGAACTCCTCAAATGGAACAGACAACAGATCAATTCCAATGAGGTCGTGCTCCTCTTTAACTCTCAGCGTCAAAATATCCTTCCCAGACTCCCTGCAGGTGTCCATGTACCACTCATGGAATCTTCGCGTCATCGTTGTTAGAGGAGGATGACCAGGTTTGACGAGAGGCTTCCTATACTGGTACCTGAATTCTTCCACCTCCATTGTATCAAAATGTGCATCGTCGGGGAGGTAATCACCAGAATTCTCACTGTGGAAGTGGACATTGCCTTGTCATCCTTGAGCGGGTCATGGTCGTAACCACCATTGTCGAAGGAGATTCCGCCGTCTTTCGCGTCTTTGATTGTTCTCTTAGGTGAGCCTCCCACTTGGTAACCACCTATCCACCGATGCTTGTTCCTATTCCTTCTCTATCCCTGAGTAACAGTCGTCTTTTTTTCAGGGGTAAAAGGGTTGTATTACTCAAGAGCATAGAAGTTCCTCCCTACACATGCTAGGGATGTTAGCCGAGCCAGAGCAGAGCCAGACCACCGTAGGGTCCTCCGTTCTACCAAAATTTGCTAATACATGGATTACATTATATTGCTCTCTAGAGATATGAGTAACACTAGACTCCCTACTACCCAAAAGAAGTTTGACCTTGAAACCACCATTCCATGTTCGGAGCGGTCTTGTCCAACGGAGAGAGAAGTGTTGATAATGTGATGTAAAAAAATCTAAGAGATAATAAACAGTAGTACTCTAGGGACCTCGGTTGGAGTGCAACCCCTTCCTTACCCCTTCGTCTCTCCTCCCGATTGAACAAGCGACTAGGATTCCTACCTCCCTTCGGCGGTGCCGCCGATCTGTCTCGCCTCGTGCGGCCTTAGGGTCATGCGGGCACAATGGATCTCGACCCTTGCCACAGGAGGGCTCGATTTTTAGATGTTTCTTTGAGTTTTATTTTAGGGTTTGGCTCTTCCTCGTGAAGGCGAGGCGGCGGCAACTTCCTAAAGATGAAATAATGTTCTTCCCGCCTAGCCCTCGTCATGGTGGTGCGTGTAGCATCTTCAGAGGGCGTGTGAAGGTCTGTCTCCGGTGGATCTTGTAGGATTCGGTTGGTGGCTGTCCTTGCTGGATCTGCTTTAATCCTTCTTTGGTGAATATGTTAATGTGTCTTCAGGTTAGGTCCTTCGGAGGCGGTTGTTCTGGTGCGTTGTTCCTATGGGGTCTTAGCACGATGATTTCCACACAACAAGTTTAGTCTGGCTCCATTGAGGAAGGGACGATAACAACGGCACGCCTTCAGCTCTAGATGTATTTTTTATTATTCTTGGTCATGATTGAAGATGAATAGATCGAAAGTTTTCTAAAAGAAAGAAGGGCCTAGGTGGTGACGGTGTCCTGGACTATAGGGTACTAATCTATATGACCCATAGTCCATGGGCCGAGCATACAGCCCGCCGATCTTCAAAAGAACTCCAGAAGCTACGAACTCTGGCGTGATCAAGACGGATACCGCCGAAGACTTGGCTTACACTTCAAGGACTACTCTAATATTCGGCGTGTTTATTCTTAGTTGGCAACCGACCATGTGTAGCCCTAGATACCCCGGTGCCTACATAAGCCGGGGTCTTTAATCCATAGAGATAGAACCATCACCCGCCTTAGGGTTTAGAACACAACATACGATCTTGTGGTAGATCATCTTGTACTCGATACCCTATCACATCAATACAATCAAAGCAGAACATAGGGTTTTACCATAAAAATCGTGAACCTGCACCAACTACTAGATTTATTCACTTCAACCCCTGCTTGCATAAAGGTAAAATACTTGGGGCATACATTTCTTGTGAGAAAGAATTACTCATGGGATTATTATCCCATATCTATGATGGTGATGTCGGTTCTCCAAAGCAGTTCAAAGTGATGAGGAGAGTCGGAGCAGAGTCAAAGGGCTAAATCCCATTCTTACTACTCTAAAAATCATGAACCTGCACCAACTACTAGATTTATTCACTTCAACCCCTGCTTGCATAAAGGTAAAATACTTGGGGCATACAATTCTTGTGAGAAAGAATTACTCATGGGATTATTATCCCATATCTATGATGGTGACGTCGGTTCTCCAAAGCATTTCAAAGTTATGAGGAGAGTCGGAGCAGAGTCAAAGGGCTAAATCCCATTCTTAATGGGCCGGATGAGCTCTGGGATCAGTTACATTCTGCAGTTTTTGGTGAAGCTCACATTCGACCGACCGCCGCTCATGTACAAGCAAGTGAATCAGATTTTGCCGGCAACTTATCTTTTTCCCACTGTAATGTGGGAAGAAAAGTAATAGATAGCAAGATTTAGATCAAATTTGCAGATTCCTTAAGATGATGCTCCCGAATTTTGTTTCTTTAGCAGTTGGTAGGACGCTCACAACAAGTGAGAGGCTCTATGACAAGTTGGGTCCATTTAAGTTGCATTAGTTCAATTATAAGTCTCTCCCCATGTTTTTGAACAGGTTTGTAAAACAATGCTATTTATATGAATAACCTCATGTTGATAAGATGAACATGCACAACGAATAGATCAAGAGAAGGGAAAGCATAGGGCAGTCATCCTTTGAAAGGATCTGTACAAGACGTCAGCTAATTAGTTTCAGAGAGTGAAACTTCTAAGTTGATTCAAATCATTTTGAGCCAGAAGCAGTAGAAAGAAGCCAATAACACCAACAATGCATGCGAGTGACCATACAAGCTATGCAAATATGTTCCCATCAAGCCACAATCTCATGCATGCATGCACACTATCTACTCGGGTATAACAACATGGTACCATATGTCACAAAATATCACAACGTACAATAGCATAGTGCTAGCTTAGCCAAACTGCAGAGGTCATAATTAAACTGAAAGCATGCCGGGGCCATCTTTGGTTCTCATTTGTCGATCTTTTGTCTTCACTGGTTTCCTTTGGTAACAGCCTAGGCTTCTACCTCCTCGCCACCAAAAGCAGTAGCCGTAACCATAACAAAGAATGCCAACTTGGCAGCTCCATTGATCACACCATCAACCGCACGTCCGATGGCCATCACGCGCCTGCAGGCAGAGAGAGGTAGGTCAAATAAGATTATATGTATATCAACTCCAGTCAGACAAACGAATAGGAAAATAAGGAAGAAATAGATCAAGTTTGATCCTCTGATATTGTACGTACAACGTAAACTCATCTGGCTGTGCCTTCTCCAACTTATCTAACGTTGCACCCAGCTTCGCCCTCGTCTGCTTCAACTTGGATTCCAACTCAGACGGCTCTAGTTCTTTCGGGATCTTACCAGCATGCTGGATTCATACACATAGATGATGGCTACTGTAGTTACTTTGCATCATCAATCATTAAGTACGCACTGATTGCAATTGGTAAATAAGTAAGAAGGTATTGTCTGCTGTCAATTATGTGAGGTTCGATATATACAGAATGCATATGGTGCATGTGTAGCAACTAGTCACAGAATCATACTTACTATACTATGGATAAAAGAAGTCACAGAATCATGCTAGGAAGTGCATCAAGCAGAAGATGGAGTTTTCGACAAAAAACTATCACAATTCAACCGACCCTGGCGAAAAACTACCACTTCATAAAATTTTGCAGAAAACTACTACTCTAGGACTAATATTCTGCAAAAAACTACCACTTCAATTTACGTACAGTTTCGAGCATTTTAAACGTGATTATGAAAGACTGGGCCCACTCTCAGGACTGAAAATGTCAGCACCGTTATCTTTGACAATTAACATGTGGGGCTCGCATGTAAGTTCAATCCCCTTCTTCTGAAATTCCCCATGAGGATCTAGATATATTTGAGCTAATCACCGTCCCATGTGAGCTCCATTGGGAGGTCCCCCTCGGCGGTCCACGATCCCAGCAGCGTCGACAGAGCGACCTCATGCCTCCGCACACAATGGTAGCCGCGCACAACAGTTGTCCATCAGATCTGGGCCGCCCCGTGGCAGCAGGCTCCGATGCCGCGATTCCTGTCTCGGCGCACACTAGAGGCCACAATGCCCCTCGACGCCAAGGTGTGCTCCGCTCTGAAACCGTGCACAGCACCTGCGCACGCGGCAGGCCGCGTCCACGTCGTGTGCACACTCCTTCGCGTGGGCTGGCGGCTACGCAACGACTGCATCGCCCCTTTCCATCAGGGCCCGACGGCACCCAGCCGAGCCGCGCATCTCTGGAGGCAAGCCGCCCCCTCGAAGCTGATGGTCCCCACGAGATGGAGAAATCCCCACTCCCGTCAACGCCACATGTACAGGCTGGTGCACCGACACAAGGGTGGGGGGGCTTTGCTTTAGATTTCCCCAGCTTCGCCGACGGCGGCATCGTGTTGGAGCACCACCGCATGCTCAGGGACCTGCTCGAGCACCCGTCTAGGTCTCCCTTGCTAGGAACGCGTCCGAACACCTGGCGAGCAGGAACTCGAAGCCGACACTTGCCTTGCCCCCTCATGCAGTTGTGCCCTCACTTATACCTTCGCATTTGTCTCCGTCCTCGAGGCTGGACGACATGCGCGGGTCGAGCTGTTCCCCATGTGGAATTTAAAAGGAAGAAGATAGAACCGACATGTGGGCCCCACATGTTAACGGTCAAAGTAATGTGTTTACATTTTCAGCCCTGGCGGGTGGGCCCTTCTGTCATAATCGGGTTTAATAGGGCAATTGTCAGACTTGGTAGTTTTTGGCAAAAAATTAGTCATAGAGTGCTAGTTTTCAGCAAAGTTTTGTAAAGTGGTAGCTCTCGTCAGGGTCGGTCAAATTGTGGTAGTTTTTTGCTAAATACTTGAGAAGATGAGATCGTTCAAGTCAAGATATCAAAACCGCAGCAGCATCCATCTTTATGTGTTGTAACTAATTGGCCCTATGTAAGCAAATAGTGACCTAAACACTCTTATATTTCTTTACAAGTGAAGTATCTGCTAAAGGGTTGAATGAAAAGCCATGCTCAGATCAACCAGGAAAGCAAGTTACTTAATGGTATGATTTGCATGCAGTCCTGTTGCTAGTAAATCAGGATGTACAGTACTGCTGTACAGGTCCACGTCAGGTTAAGCAAGTACGACGACGTTAAGTAAGTAATTTTGCTCTTGTTTCTAGTAGCTGCTGTTTCGATTGATTGATTATCGCAGGCTACATCGACACAGTGATGCCGTGAGATACATAAGCCATGAGAAAACTTAAAGATGTCAATTTTGGTTCAGATACCTTGCTAGAGAGCTGGCGGGAGCGCATGAGCCTGCCTGGCACGAGCCGTGACGGCCTCCAGCGTTCGCTGGAGCAGGGAGCCACCGAGCCTCCTCGCCACGCACCGAACCGTCGGAACCGACGCCATCACCGCCGGCCTGTGAACAATTGGCTAGGGATTAGGATGACAAGTCCCTCACGAATCACCACCGCCGGCCGTCCACGACACACAGATTTCTCTAGAATTTGGTGAGCGTACCTTGCGGATGTGGGCGTTCCTACCTCAGGCCGCTAGGGTTCCTTGTTCCTCTTCCTTCCACCTCCGCCGACAACAACAATGGGTAGATTTCTTCGTCTTTTAACCCTTTTTTCATTCACAGAAAATATTGTTTCTTAAAAAGACACCCAAAGGACCAAAATGTTATCGAGAAAAATAGGGTACGCGTCAGCCGGTAACTTTTTTTAGGGTAACCGTTGGATCAATCGAACTCTGACAGCTGGATCTCTGGTGGTGAGCAACGGGGAGAGAACATCCCTTTCACACGCGAGTTAAGCCCATTCACATCATAGTTACTTTTTTTTGCTGGTCACATCATATTTACTTTGCCTCTTCTTTTTTTTGGCCTTTTTGGCTTGGAGTAGGCAACCGAGTAGGGCTCCTCTTGCCGTCATCACTTGATGCCTCCTCCTCGTCATCATCATCCAAATCAATAGTTCCTTGCGTTTCTTGCTCTCCTCTAGGACATCAGGGGGCTTCCATTTCTCTTCATCCTTCAACACTTCGTAGCAATGGGAACACAAATGCTCTCCATTTCTTGACCTTGTCTTTCTTGGTCTTCTTCTCTTCTCCGCGAAATAAGTTTTGTGCAATATTGAGCTACAAACAAAAGAACAAGTTACTACTTGAAGCACAAAAGACGATGCATGAACATGGAGCATAAAGAAATGCCACTTAACCTATCTCTATCATTAGTGCCACTTGGGTTCATCGTGTCAACCGACTTCATTGACGCCGCCCACTTTCGACAATCTTTGTTGATCATCGACCACCAGGAGCGAAGAAATCTATCGGTGCGCTCAATTGCACTATTGTTGTGTGTATCAAAGAACTCCTTCATCTGAAACCAATATGTATCTCCAGATTGGTCCCCTCCGGTGTTGGCATCCATAGACACGGTCAACCATGTATTGCATAGCAAGACATCTTTCTCAATGGTGTAGTAGCACGCCCTTCCTTTCGGTGCATCGACGATACCATCACCATCCTCATCCACTTCATACTCATGATCATCTTCATGCACTTCATTGGTTGGAGACCAATGAGAAGTGTTAGAGCCAACACCCATAGTTGACATCTATGTGTCATCATTGAAACTACAAAGTATGATAAAAGAAAAACTAAATCAAGTTATCCATATGTATACATTTATCTAAAAACAATAACAAAAAAAGGGGGCAAAATCATACCTTGTAGGCATTTCATGGAACACCTTTGTGCGCATCGGCCGCCGGTGCAACAATTTGCAAGCTATCCGGCACTTCGGTCGGCGGAGGCACGACCGGACGCGCTGCAACATTCTTCTTCGGAGGCCTAGAAGCGTCGTCCCCTTTCTTCTTTCAGGATGCCGGCGCCGCCACCGCACTCGGTCACTTGGAGACGGATGGCAGTGGCTTCACGGCGGGTTGCGGCGCAATGCCACCCTGCGACACGTCCGTGGCGCCACGAAAAGGCCGCGCGCGAGACCGGTGGTTGGAGGAGGAGGGGCACCGGTGGCGAAGCCGAAGCTCAACTCTGCGCTAGGGTTCCCGGCGATGGTGGCGGCTGCGAGGGAGGGGTCGCGGGTGTAGGGATGGGTTTGGGGGATGTCGGCGCCGCCTTCCATCTATAAAATTTTGCCGGCGGCGGCGCGAGGTGGGGCGACTGGAGATGTTCAGGGCGGCAGTTCGTCGCTCGCGCGCGAATCGTCACTGTCCAGCGTGCGGGAGCGAGCGCACGGTGCCGTTTTCCTGCATGTGCTGAACCAAGTTTATGGCGCGCGCGATTATTGCGCGGCTATTGGAGTGCCCGTTTCAGCCCCTCGCGCGCAATAAAGCAATTTTTTCAGCGTGTGGCTAAGATAGCGCGCCTGTTGGAGATGCTCTTAAGAGTGTAGCGTCATCTTTTTTTTAGTGCAAAAGCGCAACATCATCTCTCTTTTTTAGAAGCAACTGTCATTTTATTCATACTCATAACAAGAAAATACAAAATCGTAAGACTAAGAATTACAATGAAATATCTTGAAAACACCTTCTTCATTGTATCAATCTTTGCTAGAAGAAATACTCCAAAGACTTCGGTAAAGAGGCTGCAATTGGACTAGGGCAACAGTGTTGTCACTCTTTTACCCGCACGAACGTTACCAATATTGGTTTTTGAAAATACATTCAGTCGCCCATCCAAAAAGATTGGAATACTTGATCGATAAACGTACTTGGACCGAGGATGATCCCCTAGAAGTGCATGTCATCATATCACAATATCTTCACCATTCTGTCAATGAAAGATTTCAATTCCACAAAAAATCAAACCAACAAAAAAGGTTCCACACACCAACATAAACTCATCATCGGACTAGATGATAACGAAGAACATATGATTCTTGAAGATGTGAGGCTCCCGCACCTCTCAGCGCCAAGATGGCAGCCGAAGGTGAGGGGACCAAAAACTGTGTTGCGGCCGCGGCAGTGGCTATAGCCCTGGTGAAACCCTAGAAAACACTAGCGATGAGCACAACATTATCTTTTTTTAGGGGAAACATGCTTTGTTAATCAATCGGTCATAGTACTGGAATTACAGAAGTATCATGGGGATTGAGTAGCCATAAGTGGCGCCCCTCACCAAAATATAAAGCATGTTTAGCAAGTATATGTGCCTCCAAGTTGGACATTATCTAGGCCGTGATTGCGTGCGTTGCCGCCAAATTCGGCCCACGTTTATCTTCCAAAAGGCCCTTCTATATTGACACATAACTGCTCCCCGACTAGGCCAGCCATAGCTGAGCTACACTAGCAAGCAATTCTTTACCTTCTTTTATTTGGCGGTTTCTTTTCCAGTTTTCCAACAAAATGAAGTGTAGATTTTATAAAATGTTGGTAATATTTTTCTAAATGTTTCTGAACATTTTTTGGAATTTTCTTGATACTTTTGAATATTTTAAAAGGTTCGTTTTTTCTAAAATTTATGAACAAATTACAAATTTCTAAATATATTTTTAAACATGAACATTTAAAAACACAAAAAAATCATAAATAAAATAAAAGAAAAACAGATAATAAAAAAGAGAACACGCAAATATCTGATTGGGACCTCCCAAAAATGATATACAAACCTTATAGCCTAAAACCGGTATACATTTCCCCCTCAAAGACCCCTCTGATGAAGAGTGAATAGCATAAAATTACCACTTTTCACGTTTGGGTTCCAATGAACTACCAAAATTTTTGTTAACTACCAGTTTGAGCGTCGGCTGTTTCAAAAAACCCAAATTGCCGACAATTGGAGCCCGCTCCAAACATAGAGTTTGTTTGGCCATCAACTGACATGTGGGGCCCACATGTCAGCTTCCTTTTTCCTCCTCTCTTTCTTTCTCTCATCTTCTCCCCTAAACTCTCGCTCTTCTCTTCACCCTCTGTCGACCCTCTCCCATCCCCTCACCGGCCCACCCCGCCAGACCGCCTCCTTCCCTTGCATGCCCACCCTCCGGCAGGCACCGTGTCCCCGAGGCGACAAGCTCCTGGACGAGGCGGTCCAGACGGGCACCCTAGAGCCCTGGCAGCGGTTGCCACCTCCGCCTCCATCCACACTACAAGATCCATCCGCACGACCCACTGCTACCTCTTGAGCATGCGTTGGTTTTCCCTTGAAGAGGAAAGGGTGATGCAGCAAAGTCGCGTAATTATTTCCCTCAGTTTTTTAGAACCAAGGTATCAATCAAGTAGGAGGTTACCAGCAAGTCGCCTTGTACCTGCATAAACAAATAAGAACTTTGCAACCAACGCGATAAAGGGGTTGTCAATCCCTTCACGACCACTTGCAAAAGTGAGAACTGATAGAGATAATAAGATAAATATTTTTGGTATTTTTATGATATAGATTGGAAAGTAAAGATTGCAAAATAAACGGCGGCAGAAATATCAAATTGATAGGAAAATAATATGATGGAAGATAGACCCGGGGGCCATAGGTTTCACTAGTGGCTTCTCTCAAGATAGCATAATCTACGGTGGGTGAACAAATTGCTGTCGAGCAATTGATAGAAAAGCGCATAGTTATGAGAATATCTAGGCATGATCATGTATATAGGCATCACGTCCGCGACAAGTAGACCGAAACGATTCTGCATCTACTACTATTACTCCACACATCGACCGCAATCCAGCATGCATCTAGAGTATTAAGTTCAGAAGAACAGAGTAACGCATTAGGCAAGATGACATGATGTAGAGGGATAAACTCAAGCAATATGATATAAACTCCATCTTTTTATCCTCGATGGCAACAATACAATACGTGTCTTGCTGCCCCTGCTGTCAATGGGAAAGGACACCGCAAGATTGAACCCAAAGCTAAGCACTTCTCCCATTGCAAGAAAGATCAATCTAGTAGGCCAAACCAAACTGATAATTCAAAGAGACTTGCAAAGATATCAAATCATACATGTAAGAATTCAGAGAAGAACCAAATATTGTTCATAGATAATCTTGATCATAAATCCACAATTCATCGGATCTCGACAAACACACCGCAAAGAGAATTATATCGAATAGATCTCCAAGAAGATCGAGAAGAACTTTGTATTGAGATCCAAAGAGCGAGAAGAAGCCATCTAGCTAATAACTATGGACCCGAAGGTCTGTGGTAAACTAGTCACACATCATCCGAGAGGCTATGGTGTTGATGTAGAAGCCCTCCGTGATCAATTCCTCCTCCGGCGGAGCGCCGGAAAAATCCCCAAGATGAGATCTCACGGGTACAGAAGGTTGCGGCGGTGGAAATAGGGTTTCGTGGTGCTCCCGGATGTTTTCAGGGTATATGAGTATATATAGGCGAAAGAAGTAGGTCGGTGGAGCCACGAGGGTGGGGGCGCCTACCCCCTGGGCGTGCCTCCCTACCTCATGGCCGCCTCGTTGCTTCCTTGATGTCCACTCCAAGTCTCTTGAATTACGTTTGTTCCAAAAGTAACTCTTCCGAAGGTATCATTCCGTTTGGATTCCGTTTGATATTCCTTTTCTGCGAAACACTGAAATAGGCAAAAAAACAGCAATTTGCACTGGCCTTTGATTAGTAGGTTAGTCCAAAAAATAATATAAAAATGCATAATAAAGCCCATTAAACATCCAAAACAGATAATATAATAGCATGAAACAATAAAAAATTATAGATACGTTGGAGACGTATCACCCACCTCATCCTTGAATTTTGCCAATCCCATCATGGCAGGGCAAGTGGTGAGCGGGTTCGTCGATCGCCACCAGCGCGACCAGCCTTCTCCTGAATCGGCGCCTAGAGGACGCACCCCTGTGGCCGTCTGTGAACGGCCTGTGGCCCGTGGATGGAGTACCGGTGACCTCGGCCTTAGGTGCGGCTCCTCGGAGCTCCTCCCTCACCTTGCCTTCCCCGACGTGGCTGCCCTTGATGACAGCCATGGACACGACGACATAGCAGAAGGGGATCACCGGCGTGGTGGTGGCTGCTGGGGCTAGCTGATGCGGCCGCTCACAGCACGGCCAGGAGCTGGCCAACGAGATGCTCCTGTCGTGGGCTCCTACAACACGGCTGCAACAAATGATAAGCGGAGCTTGATCTAGAACAAGGCCATGGCAGGGGCCTGATTGCTTTTCAAAATATGTTTGGAGGGACCGATTACTTTTGGGGAATTTTTCCAGGGACCAACTTGCATTTGAATTTTTTACAAGGGCCTGATTGCTTGTTTAAAAAAATATACTAAAATACATGGAAGAGAACCGTGATGTGGGACCCATATGGGCCCTGCATGTCAGTTAACGGTCAAACAAACAGTTTGTTGAGGAGTAGTGTTTAATCACGATCAATTGAAAAGCATTCGGCAATTTGGGTTTTTTGAAACAGCCGACACAGACTTTCAGTGACAAACAAATTTCTGATAGGTTTTTGAAACCTAATGTGAAAAGTGATAGTTTTATGCTATTCAAGCTCTCATCGGTCAAATTCCTCTCCTGAACTCTAAAACCGGTTAAATCAACCCCCAACTTTTCAAAACCATGTCAATCCGCCCCGTATGGTTTTGCACTGAATCATAGGCGGTTTTGGGTTAGATCGTGCTGACTTGTCAAAAAGGTGGCCAGAGGGTAGCGACGATGCTCACGGGTGGTGAAGGGGTGGCCGGCGGGACCGGAAGTCTGCGGGAATCAACGGAGATCGACGATGGTTTGCAGATTCCGCCGTGGTAGTGAGGTCGCTCGGCCGCCGGAGAAGAGGTGGAGTTGAGGAATAAAGACCAAATATGAGGGCTGCTTCCATTCAAACAAAGACGGTCAATGAGCACTGCATTTGCCTTGCCGTTTTCCTTCTTCGACGAGATGAAGCTCTCCGGCCTTTTGGCTAAATCTTATTCTTGCTACCGCCCATTCATTCAAGAACTATTTAAGTTTCTTCCTTTTGAAGCGAGATGAAGCTCCCACTCAGCCCACTCATGTCTATCTTCCGTGAATAGGTTCAAGAACCATTCAAGTTTGTTCGTTCTAATACATGAGGAGTTTAATTATGATGTACTGCTGGCTTGTCTGTTTGTGTACTTTAATCACTCGTTGCGCTGCTCTCTGCCTAGCAGCTACAGATCAATTTTTTTTAATCGAGACTCGTCGAACTTCAATTCGTAAGAGCATCTGAATTTGCTTCACGTTCTGTCGTTTACAGGTTGCTCCTTGTTTTCTCTGTTGTTTCGCATTTGTCATGCTGGTTCAGGCTTCATGATCAAGGAAGCAGGAAAGCTGTTGTTGCCGGGGCCTTCTCCCTCGCTCGCCGGAGTCCTCTCTCTCTCTCCCTCTGCTGCACTCTGAAGACACAAGGAAGAAGAAGACCCGAGGAGGAAGAAAGACACGGGACAGGGTGGTTTTTCCTGGCGCAACAACGCCTCCACGAGCTCGTACTCGTCACACACCACCGCACTTTACAGGCCAGCACCACACGGGTTTTATACCTGGACCGCGGCTGTGCACGACCCGCACGCGTCCACTCCTTCACGTCCACGTTCTGGCCCGCTCTGGCCGCGTCCACCCCGCGCATGCATGCGCCCGGTGCGCGCCGAGCCCTCAACAGAACGCCGTGGTGACCCGGTCCAGCTCGCCCTAGTCCTACGGCGCAACATGCACAGCGCACGCCCGCACCC
This sequence comes from Aegilops umbellulata, assembly GCA_032464435.1. Classification (NCBI taxonomy): domain Eukaryota; kingdom Viridiplantae; phylum Streptophyta; class Magnoliopsida; order Poales; family Poaceae; genus Aegilops; species Aegilops umbellulata. Next base: position 536,186,186 of record CP136059.1, read on the forward strand.
TAGCCTACTCACGCACGCACACAACGCACGCCTACATACACCCACGCCACGGAGCCGGCCGCGCCCGACTCGCCCATGCACGCGCCTGGTGCACCGGACGCAAACGCCGCCATCACGGGCATGGCTTGCTGCTCAAAAGCCACCCATGTTGTTTCAAACTGCACCGTTCCATTGCAGATCTTGTTCACTTGGGACATGGCACGGTGCGAACCACGCCGGATATCCAGCCTCCGAACGATTGTGCTGCTAATTCTATTCTTCAGTGTAAAACGTAGATTTTGGGGGAACTAGCTCAACCCTTAAAGGGGTGGCCTATCATATATATATATATATATATATATATATGTATATATATGTATATATATATATATATATATATATATATATATATATATATATTAATGACATACAAGTCCAATACCAATAAGATATGGTTTACACAGTAGGGATACGATACGAAGTGTAACACCCTCCCTCAATCTCAACTCACTCCTGAAGTATCAAGGAGGTTGAGATTGCGCCTACAAACCTCAAACATGGGAGAAGGTAGAGGCTTGGTGAAGATGTCCGCAAGTTGATCTTTTGAAGAGATAAACCTGACTTGTAGTAGCTTCTGTGCAACACGTTCCCTCACAAAATGATAGTCAATCTCAATGTGTTTAGTCCGTGCATGGAACACCGGGTTTGACGACAGAAACGTAGCACCGATGTTGTCACACCAAAGGACCGAAGGATGTGGCTGAGCAACTCCTAGCTCTCGAAGTAGGGACCCAATCCATATAAGTTCAGCAGTTGCATTGGCAACCGACTTGTACTCAGCTTCTATGCTGCTGCGGGAAACAGTGGCTTGCTTGCGTGCACTCTAGATGATCAGATTAGGACCCAAGAACACAGCATGTCCCCCCGTGGATCGCCTGTCATCTGGACACCCAACCCAATCAGCATCAGAGAATGCAGAAAGAACTCCGGAGGAACTGGGGCGCAGGTGAAGACCAAAGGAGACAGTTAGACGCACATAACGCGGTATGCGCTTCACAGCAGACCAGTGTACATCAGTAGGAGCATGAAGATACTGGCACACCCTGTTAACCGCAAAGGAGAGATCAGGACGTGTGATCGTCAGATACTGCAGGCCACCAACAATACTCTTGTACTCAGTAGCATCCTCAGGAGAGAGAAGAGCACCATCAGCAGCAGAAAGGGTGTTAGTGGAGGACATGGGCGTAGACGATGGCTTGCACTTGAGCATACCAGCACGACGCAAGAGATCAAGAGAGTACTTCTTCTGGATGAGAGCCAAACTGCCACGAGACTGATGAGCGACCTCAATACCCAGGAAGAAATGAAGCGGTCCCAAATCCTTAACTGCAAAATCACGACCAAGTGCAGTCACAAGAGCATCAGCACCCGTCGGAGATGAGCTCACCAGGACAATATCATCCACATACACAAGGAGGTACATGTGTTGGGGAACGTAGCAGAAATTCAAAATTTTCCTACGTGTCACCAAGATCTATCTATGGAGAAACCAGCAACGAGGGGAAGGAGAGTGCATCTACATACCCTTGTAGATCGCTAAGCGAAAGCGTTCAAGTGAACGGGGTTGATGGAGTCGTACTCGTCGTGATTCAAATCACCGATGACCAAGTGCCGAACGGACGGCACCTCCGCGTTCAACACACGTACGGCCCGGTGACGTCTCCCATGCCTTGATCCAGCAAGGAGAGAGGGAGAGGTTGAGGAAGACTCCATCCAGCAGCAGCACAACGGCGTGTTGATGATGGAGGAGCGTAGCAATCCAGCAGGGCTTCGCCAAGCACCGCAAGAGAGGAGGAAGAAGAGACGCAGGGCTGCACCAACGAGGGATAGATCAAATCGTGTCTTGTGGGCAGCCCCTAGGCCTCATATATATAGGGGCAAGGGGGGAGGGGAGGCGCCCTAGGGTTTCCCCTAGGGGGGGCGGCGGCCAAGGGGGAAAGGAGTGCCTCCCAAGTCAAGTGGAGGCCCTTCCCCTTAGGGTTTCCCCTCTCCATGCGCATGGGCCTTGGGGGGGCTGGTTCCCCTGGCCCATTAAGGCTAGGGCGCCCCCTTACAGCCCATGCTGCTGTATTGGACGTGGTGGAACAATCTCCGGACCTCCGGACCCCTCCGGAGTCCTCAGGAACCTTCTAGAAGCTTCCCGGTACAATACCGAAAAACCCGAACTTTTCCCGAAACCCGAACAACAACTTTCCATATATAAATCTTTACCTCCGGACCATTCCGGAACTCCTCGTGACGTCCGGGATCTCATCCGGGACTCCGAACAACATTCGGTAACCACATACAAGCTTCCTTTATAACCCTAGCGTCATCGAACCTTAAGTGTGTAGACCCTACGGGTTCGGGAGACATGCAGACATGACCGAGATGTTCTCCGGTCAATAACCAACAGCGGGATCTGGATACCCATGTTGGCTCCCACATGTTCCACGATGATCTCATCGGATGAACCACGATGTCAAGGACTTAATCAATCCCGTATACAAATCCCTTTGTCTAGCGGTATAGTACTTGCCCGAGATTCGATCGTCGGTATGCCGATACCTTGTTCAATCTCGTTACCGGCAAGTCTCTTTTACTCGTTCCGCAACACATCATCCCGTGATCAACTCCTTGATCACATTGTGCACATTATGATGATGTCCTACCGAGTGGGCCCAGAGATACCTCTCCGTTTTCACGGAGTGACAAATCCCAGTCTCGATTTGTGCCAACCCAACAGACACTTTCGGAGATACCCGTAGTGCACCTTTATAGTCACCCAGTTACGTTGTGACGTTTGCCACACCCAAAGCATTCCTACGGTATCCGGGAGTTGCACAATCTCATGGTCTAAGGAAATGATACTTGACATTATAAAAGCTTTAGCATACAAACTACATGATCTTGTGCTAGGCTTAGGATTGGGTCTTGTCCATCACATCATTCTCCTAATGATGTGATCCCGTTATCAATGACATCCAATGTCCATGGTCAGGAAACCGTAACCATCTATTGATCAACGAGCTAGTCAACTAGAGGCTTACTAGGGACATGGTGTTGTCTATGTATCCACACATGTATCTGAGTTTCCTATCAATACAATTCTAGCATGGATAATAAACGATTATCATGAACAAGGAAATATAATAATAACCTATTTATTATTGCCTCTAGGGCATATTTCCAACAGTCTCCCACTTGCACTAGAGTCAATAATCCAGCTCACATCGATATGTGATTGCAATGATTCCAACACCCAAGGTCACATCCCCATGTGACTAACACCCAAAGAGTTTACTAGAGTCAATAATCTAGTTCACATTACTATGTGATTAACACTCAATGAGTTTTTGGTTTGATCATGTTATGCTTGTGAGAGATGTTATAGTCAACGGGTCTGAACCTTTCAGATCCGTGTGTCCTTTACAAATCTCTATGTCATCTCCTAGATGTAGTTACCACGCTCTATTTGAAACTATTCCAAATAACTGTTCTACTATACGAATCCAATTTAATACTTAGTATAATCTGGATCAGTGTCAAAGTTTGCATCGGCGTAACCCTTTACGACGAACTCTTTTCCACCTCCATAATCGAGAAAATTCCTTAGTCCACTAGTTACTAAGGATAACATTGACCGTTGTCCTGTGATCCATTCCTGGATCACACTTGTACCCCTTGACTGACTCATGGCTTGGCATACTTCAGGTGCGGTACAACATAGCATACTTTAGAGCCTATGTCTAAGCATAGGGGACGACCTTCGTCCTTTCTCTCTATTCTGCCGTGGTCAGGTCTTGAGTCTTACTCAATACTCACATGTGTAATACAGCCAAGAACTCCTTCTTTGCTGATCTATATTGAATTCCTTCAAAATCTTGTCACGGTATGTATTCATTTGAAAGTACTATTAAGCGATTTTGATCTATCCTTATAGATCTTGATGCTCAACGTTCAAGTAGCTTAACCCAGGTTTTCCATTGAAAACACTCTTCAAATAACCCTATATGCTTTCCAGAAATTCTACATCATTTCTGATCAACAATATGTCAACAACATATACTCATCAGAAATTCTATAGTGCTCCCACTCACTTCTTTGGAAATACAAGTTTCTCATAAACTTTATATAAACCTAAAATCTTTGATCAACTCATCAAAGTGTACATTCCAACTCCGAGATGCTTACTCCAGTCCTCAGGAGGATAGCTGGTGCTTTGCATACTTATTAGCATCTTTCAGGATTGACAAAACCTTCTGGCTGTATCACATACAACCTTTCCTCAAGAAAATCGTCGAGGAAACAATGTTTTGACATCCTATCTGCACAATTTTATAAATAATGCAGTAATCGCTAACATAATTCAAACAGACTTTTAGCATCGCTACGAGTGAGAAAGTCTCATCGTAGTCAACTCCTTGAACTTGTCGGAAAACATCTTAATGACAAGTCGAGCTTTCTTAATGGTGACGTTTACCATCATTGTCCGTCTTCCTTTTAAAATCCATCTGTACTCAACAGCCTCACGACCATCGAGCCGTTCTGCCAAAGTCTACACTTTGTTTTCATACATGGATCCTTTCTCGGATTTTATGGCCTCGAGCCATTCATTGGAATCCGGGCCCACCATCGCTTCTCCATATCTCGTAGGTTCATTGTTGTCTAGCAACATGACTTCCAAGACAGGATTACGTACCACTCTGAAGTAGTACACATCCTTGTCGTCCTACGAGGTTTGGGAGTGACTTGATCCGAGGTCTCATGATCACTATCATAAGCTTCCACTTCAATTGGTGTAGGTGCCATAGGAACAATTCCTGTGCGCTGCTACACACTAGTTGAAGTGACGGTTCAATAACCTCATCAAGTCTCCACCATCCTCCCACTCAATTCTTTCGAGAGAAACTTTTCCTCAAGAAAGGACCCGATTCGAGAAACAATTCCTATTGCTTTCGGATCTGAGACAGGAGGTATACCCAACTGTTTTGGGTGTCCTATGAAGATGCAGTTATCCACTTTGGGTTCGAGCTTATCAGCCTGAAACCTTTTCATATAAGCGTCGCAGCCCCAAACTTTTTAAGAAATGACAGCTTAGGTTTCTCTAAACCATAGTTCATACGGTGTCATCTTATCGGAATTACGTGGTGCCCTATTTAAAGTGAGTGCGGTTGTCTCTAATGCCTAACCCATGAACGATAGTGGTAATTCGATAAGAGACATCATGGTATTCATCATATCCAATAGGGTGCAGTCATGATGTTCGGACACACCATCACACTATGGTGTTCCAGGCGGTACTAGTTGTGAAATAATTTCCACAGTGTCTCAATTGTATACCAAACTCGCAACTCAGATATTCATCTCTATGATCATATCATAGATATTTTATCCTCTTGTCACGACGATATTCAACTTCACTCTGAAATTACTTGAACCATTCAATAATTCAGACTTGTGTTTCATCAAGTAAATATGCTCAGTATCTACTCAAATCATCTGTGAAGTAAGAGCATAATGATATCCACTGCGTGCCTCAGCACTCATTGGACTGCACACATCAAAATGTGTTACTTCCAACAAGTTGCTTTCTTGTTCCATTTTACTGAAACCGAAGCTTTCAGTCATCTTGCCCATGTGGTATGATTTGCATGTCTCAAGTGATTCAAAATCAAGTGAGTCCAAACGGTCCATCTGCATGGAGTTTCTTCATGCGTATATACCAACAGACATGGTTCACATGTCTCAATCTTTTCAGAAATGAGTGAGTTCAAAGATCCATCAGCATGGAGCTTCTTCATGCGTTTTATACCAATATGACTTACATGGCAGTGCCACAAGTAGGTGGTACTATCATTACTATCTTATATCTTTTGGCATGAACATGTGTATCACTATGATCGAGATTCAATAAACCATTCATTCTAGGTGCAAGACCATTGAAGGTATTTATTCAAATAAATAGAGTAATCATTATTCTCTTTAAATGAATAACCGTATTGCGATAGACATAGTCCAATCATGTCTATGCTCAACGCAAATACCAAATAACAATTATTCAGGTTTAACACCAATCTCGATGGTAGAGGGAGCGTGCGATGCTTGATCGCATCAACCTTGGAAACATTTCCAACACATCTCGTCAGCTCACCTTTATCTAGTCTCCGTTTATTCCGTAGCTTTTATTTCGAGTTACTAACACTTAGCAACCGAACCGGTATCTAATACCCTGATGCTACTAGGAGTACTAGTAAAGTACACATTCACATAATGCATATCCAATATACTTCTACCGACAGCCTTCTCATCTACCAAGTATCTAGGGTAATTCTGCTCCGGTGGTTGTTCCCCTTATTACAGAAGCACTCAGTCTCGGGTTTGGATTTAACCTTGGGTTTCTTCACTAGAGCAACAGCTGATTTGCCGTTTCATGAAGTATCCCTTCTTGCCCTTGCCCTTCTTGAAACTAGTGGTTTCACAAACCATCAACAATTGATGCTCCTTCTTGATTTCTACTTTCACGGTGTCAAACATCGTGAATATTTCAAGGATCATCATATCTATCCCTGATATGTTATAGTTCATCACGAAGCTCTAGCAGCTTGGTGGCAATGACTTTGGAGAAACATCACTATCTTATCTGGAAGATCAACTCCCACTCGATTCAAGTGATTGTTGTACTCAGACAATTTGAGCACAAGCTCAATGATTGAGCTTTTCTCCCTTAGTTTGCAGGCTAAGAAAATCGTCGGAGGTCTTATACCTATTGATGTGGGCACTAGCCTGAAATCCCAATTTCAGCCCTCGAAACATCTCATGTGTTCCGCGACATTTCAAAAATGTCTTCGGTGCCTCAATTCTAAACCATTTAACATTACTGAACTATCATGTAGTCATCAACACGTGTATGTCGGATGTTCGCAACATCCACAGACCACGTTCGAGGTTCAGCACACCGAGCGGTGCATTAAGGACATAAGTCTTCTACTGTCCGCATAATTGCTACTGTCAACTTTCAACTATATTTTCTCTAGGATCACATCTAAAATAGTAGAACTAAAGCGCGAGCTACGACATAATTTGCAAAATCTTTTTGACTATGTTCAGGATAATTAAGTTCATCTTATGAACTCCCACTCAGATAGACATCCCTCTAGTCATCTAAGTGATTACATGATCCGAGTCAACTAAGCCGTGTCCGATCATCACGTGAGACGGACTAGTCAACGTCGGTGAACATCTTCATGTTGATCGTATCTACCATACGACTCATGCTCGACCTTTCGGTCTTCTGTGTTCCGAGGCCATGTCTGTACATGCTAGGCTCGTCAAGTTAACCCTAAGTGTTTTGCATGTGTAAAACTGTCTTACACCCGTTGTATGTGAATGTAAGGATCTATCACACCCGATCATCACGTGGTGCTTCGAAACGACGAACTGTAGCAACGGTGCACAGTTAGGGGAGAACACTTCTTGAAATTGTTGTAAGGGATCATCTTATTTACTACCGTCGTTCTAAGCAAATAAGATGTATAAACATGATAAACATCACATGCAATCAAATAGTGACATGATATGGCCATCATCACTTTGCTCCTTTTGATCTCCATCTTCGGGGCTCCATGATCATCATCGTCACCGGCATGACACCATGATCTCCATCATCATGATCTCCATCATCGTGTCTTCTTGAAGTTGTCACGTCATCTATTACTTCTACTACTACAGCTAACGGTTAGCAATAAAGTAAAGTAATTACATGACATTTATGTTGACACGCAGGTCATGAATAAATAAAGACAACTCCTATGGCTCCTGCCGGTTGTCATACTCATCGACATGCAAGTCGTGATTCCTATTACAAGAACATGATCAATCTCATACATCACATATATCATTCATCACATCCTTTGGCCATATCACATCACATAGCATACCCTGCAAAAACAAGTTAGACGTCCTCTAATTGTTGTTGCATGTTTTACGTGGCTGCTATGGGTTTCTAGCAAGAACGATTCTTACCTACGCAAAACCACAACGTGATATGCCAATTGCTATTTACCCTTCATAAGGACCCTTTTCATCGAATCCGATCCGACTAAAGTGGGAGAGACAGACACCCGCCAGCCACCTTATGCAACTAGTGCATGTTTGTCGGTGGAACCGGTCTCACGTAAGAGTACGTGTAAGGTTGGTCCGGGCCGCTTCATCCCACGATGCCGCCGAATCAAGATAAGACTAGTAACGGCAAGCATATTGAACAAAACCAACGCCCACAACTACTTTGTGTTCTACTCGTGCATAGAATCTACGCAATAAACCTAGCTCATGATGCCACTGTTGGGGAACGTAGCAGAAATTCAAAATTTTCCTACGTGTCACCAAGATCTATCTATGGAGAAACCAGCAACGAGGGGAAGGAGAGTGCATCTACATACCCTTGTAGATCGCTAAGCGGAAGCGTTCAAGTGAACGGGGTTGATGGAGTCGTACTCGTCGTGATTCAAATCACCGATGACCAAGTGCCGAACGGACGGCACCTCCGCGTTCAACACACGTACGGCCCGGTGACGTCTCCCATGCCTTGATCCAGCAAGGAGAGAGGGAGAGGTTGAGGAAGACTCCATCCAGCAGCAGCACAACGGCGTGTTGATGATGGAGGAGCGTAGCAATCCAGCAGGGCTTCGCCAAGCACCGCAAGAGAGGAGGAAGAAGAGACGCAGGGCTGCACCAACGAGGGATAGATCAAATCGTGTCTTGTGGGCAGACCCTAGGCCTCATATATATAGGGGCAAGGGGGGAGGGGAGGCGCCCTAGGGTTTCCCCTAGGGGGGGCGGCGGCCAAGGGGGAAAGGAGTGCCTCCCAAGTCAAGTGGAGGCCCTTCCCCTTAGGGTTTCCCCTCTCCATGCGCATGGGCCTTGGGGGGGCTGGTTCCCCTGGCCCATTAAGGCTAGGGCGCCCCCTTACAGCCCATGCTGCTGTATTGGACGTGGTGGAACAATCTCCGGACCTCCGGACCCCTCCGGAGTCCTCAGGAACCTTCTAGAAGCTTCCCGGTACAATACCGAAAAACCCGAACTTTTCCCGAAACCCGAACAACAACTTTCCATATATAAATCTTTACCTCCGGACCATTCCGGAACTCCTCGTGACGTCCGGGATCTCATCCGGGACTCCGAACAACATTCGGTAACCACATACAAGCTTCCTTTATAACCCTAGCGTCATCGAACCTTAAGTGTGTAGACCCTACGGGTTCGGGAGACATGCAGACATGACCGAGATGTTCTCCGGTCAATAACCAACAGCGGGATCTGGATACCCATGTTGGCTCCCACATGTTCCACGATGATCTCATCGGATGAACCACGATGTCAAGGACTTAATCAATCCCGTATACAAATCCCTTTGTCTAGCGGTATAGTACTTGCCCGAGATTCGATCGTCGGTATGCCGATACCTTGTTCAATCTCGTTACCGGCAAGTCTCTTTTACTCGTTCCGCAACACATCATCCCGTGATCAACTCCTTGATCACATTGTGCACATTATGATGATGTCCTACCGAGTGGGCCCAGAGATACCTCTCCGTTTTCACGGAGTGACAAATCCCAGTCTCGATTTGTGCCAACCCAACAGACACTTTCGGAGATACCCGTAGTGCACCTTTATAGTCACCCAGTTACGTTGTGACGTTTGCCACACCCAAAGCATTCCTACGGTATCCGGGAGTTGCACAATCTCATGGTCTAAGGAAATGATACTTGACATTATAAAAGCTTTAGCATACGAACTACATGATCTTGTGCTAGGCTTAGGATTGGGTCTTGTCCATCACATCATTCTCCTAATGATGTGATCCCGTTATCAATGACATCCAATGTCCATGGTCAGGAAACCGTAACCATCTATTGATCAACGAGCTAGTCAACTAGAGGCTTACTAGGGACATGGTGTTGTCTATGTATCCACACATGTATCTGAGTTTCCTATCAATACAATTCTAGCATGGATAATAAACGATTATCATGAACAAGGAAATATAATAATAACCTATTTATTATTGCCTCTAGGGCATATTTCCAACAACATGGTCACAATCGATCGCTGAAACAAGAACAATGAAGTATCAGCCGTCGAAGGAATGAACCCATGAGTACGTAGAGCTGAAGCCAGGCGCGCATGCCAGGCACGGGGAGCCTGCTTCAGTCCATATATGGCCTTCGTCAGATGACAGAGATGATGAGGCTGAGTATGATCAACAAATCCAGGTGGCTGCCGCATGTAAACCTCTTCTTCAAGCAATCCATGAAGAAAAGCGTTCTGCACATCAAGCTGGTGGAGAGACCATCCACGAGAAACTGCCAGAGACAGAAGAAGTCGAATAGTGGTAGGCTTGACAACTGGGTTCAGTGTATCCTCATAGTCCAGGCCCTGACGTTGTTTAAAGCCCTTAGCCACGAGGCGCGCTTTGTAGCGCTCAATGGAACCATCTGTATGTTTCTTCACCTTGAACACCCACTTCGAATCAATGATGTTGATGCGAGACAGAGGGGGAACAAGTGTCCAGGTCTTATTCTTCATAAGAGTATGATATTCTTGTTCCATAGCAGTTGCATTGGCAACCGACTTGTACTCAGCTTCTATGCTGCCGCGGGAAATAGTGGCTTCCTTGCGTGCACTCCAGACGATCAGATTAGGACCCAAGAACACAGCATGTCCCCCCGTGGATCGCCTGTCATCTGGACACCAACCCAATCAGCATCAGAGAATGCAGAAAGAACTCCGGAGGAACTGGGGCGGAGATGAAGACCAAAGGAGACAGCGAGACGCACATAACGCAGTATGCGCTTCACAGCAGACCAGTGTACATCAGTAGGAGCATGAAGATACTGGCACACCCTGTTAACCACAATGGAGAGATCAGGACGCGCGATCGTCAGATACTGCAGGCCACCAACAATACTCTTGTACTCAGTAGCTTCCTTAGGAGAGAGAAGAGCACCATCAGCAGCAGAAAGGGTGTTAGTGGAGGACATGGGCGTAGGCGATGGCTTGCACTTGAGCATACCAGCACGACGCAAGAGATCAAGAGAGTACTTCTTCTGGGTGAGAACCAAACTGCCATGAGACTGATGAGCGACCTCAATACCCAGGAAGAAATGAAGCTGTCCCAAATCCTTAACTGCAAAATCACGACCAAGTGCAGTCACAAGAGCATCAGCAGCCGTCGGAGATGAGCTCACCAGGACAATATCATCCACATACACAAGGAGGTACATGGTCACACTCGGTCGCTGAAACAAGAACAGCGAAGTATCAGCCAGGCGAGCATGCCAGGCACGGGGAGCCTGCTTCAGTCCATATATGGCCTTCGTCAGATGACAGAGATGATGAGGCTGAGTGTGATCAACAAATCCAGATGGCTGCCGCACGTAAACCTCTTCTTCAAGCAATCTATGAAGAAAAGCGTTCTGCACATCAAGCCGGCGGATAGACCATCCACGAGAAACTGCCAGAGACAGAAGAAGTCGAATAGTGGTAGGCTTGAGAACTGGGCTGAATGTATCCTCATAGTCCAGGCCCTGACACTGTTTAAAGCCCTTAGCCACGAGGCGCGCTTTGTAGCGCTCAATGGAACCATCTGCATGTTTCTTCACCTTGAACACCCACTTCGAATCAATGATGTTGACGTGAGACGGAGGGGGAACAAGTGTCCAGGTCTTGTTCTTCATAAGAGCATGATATTCTTGCTCCATAGCAGCCCTCCAGTGTGGAATACTCATAGCGGCTTGATAACTACTCATAGCGGCTTGATGTCTGGAGCAGGTGAGGCCGGTCCCGGGGACTCCGGCCTAAAAGGACCGGGTGACGTCGGGCCGGGCGACGGCAGACCAGGCGAAAGCAGGCCAGGCGACGTAGGCCCTGGCGGCATGTGAGCCGCTGCAGACCCGGCTAAAGTAGGCACCAAGGACGCCCGCGCGGATGGCGAGGGCGGCGATGGAGGGGAGTCCGGGCGAGGAGGTGGCGACGGAGACTGCTCAGAGAAGGCCATCGCAGGCTCTGGCCCGGTCGTAGTAGCCAGCATGGGCTCCGGCCCAGGCGCGGTTGGAGACCGGGCGCCCGGTGCGGGGTCGAGGGCGGGAGGCGGTGCATGCATCGGCTGATCGACGTGCACCACAGGCGACGTAGCGGGTCCGTCAAGGAGGAGTTCCAGGCGAGCTCCACGTCCAATTCCTGCACCATGATTAAGTAACAACACAGGGGAATATGCAACATCTTCAAATTGGCCAGGCATAAGAGTAGATGAATGCATGGATGGTGTTGTGGTGGATGACTGAGGCATGGCAGAAAAGGGGAAGACGGTCTCATCAAAAATAACATCCCGAGATATGTGGACTTGATTGGTTGGGACATGGAGACACTTGTAGCCTTTATGGAGAGAACTATACCCTAAGAACACACACTTTTTGGAGCGAAACTCAAGTTTGCGATCATTATAAGGACGAAGATGAGGCCAGACGGCACACCCGAACACCTTAAAAAAGGTATAGTCAGGAGTTTCACCTAAGAGAAGCTCAATCAGAGTTTTCATATTAAGAACACGCGTAGGTAATCTCTTAATGATAAAACACGCGGTAGCAAAAGCATCACTCCAAAAACGAAAGGGTACAGAAGCATGAGCAAGAAGTGTGAGGCCGATCTCAACTATATGGCGATGTTTGCGCTCAACAGCGCCATTCTGCTGATGTGTATGCGGGCATGATAAACGATGAGAGATCCCAAGCTTATTAAAGAAGGTGTTAAGGTTGCGATATTCGCCCCCCCCCCCCCAATCTGATTGAACATGGATAATTTTATGCTGGAGTAGACGTTCAACATGCAATTGAAACTATATGAATATATCAAACACATCAGATTTGCGCTTAAGAAGATAAAGCCAAGTGAAGCGACTATAGGCATCAACAAAACTGACATAATAGTTGTGACCACTAACAGATGTTTGTGCCGGACCCCACACATCAGAAAACACAATTTCAAGAGGGTTCTTTACTTCTCTAGTAGATGAAACGTAAGGTAGTTGATGACTCTTGCCTTGCTGACAGGCATCACACATGGACATCTCTTTATTGCTAGACACTAATGGCAGCTCATGACGGTGGATTATGTGGCGAACGATGGGTGTGGCGGGGTGACCAAAGCGAGAGTGCCACTGGGAAGGCGACACACGAACACCGCTGAAGACGCACGGGGCGGATGGATCCTCCAAACGGTACAAGCCTTGGCTCAACCGACCACTAAGTAGAACGTCCCGGGTTACTCGATCCTTAACAAAAAGATTAAAATGGTGAAATTCAAATAGGACATGATTATTAAGGGTGAGCTTAGGGACAGATAAAAGATTACGAGTTACCGAGGGTACCCGTAAAACATTACGAAGATGAAGCTGCCTAGATGGATGACTAGTTAAAAGAGATGCTTGGCCAATATGAGAGATGGGCATACCTACACCATTGGCGGTGTGAACCTGATCGTGCCTGTAGTAGGGCTGGTAGGTGGAGAGTTTGTTGAGCTCGTTCGTCATGTGATCCGTGGCATCGGTGTCCATGTACCAGGCTGGATCAACAGGGTAGGATGGTGTGTATCCCTGCTCGACGCGCGGGTCCTTGCCCTTGGCGGCGATGTGGACAGACGGGGCGGCAGCGATGTGGGCGGCCGGGGCGGTGGCGGGAGGACCAAAGTCTGCCATGGCAAACTGGCGCTCGTTGCCCTTTCCGTCGTTGCCGATGCCAAGGAAGCTCCTCTGAAAGCGGCGGTGACACTTGGAGGCGACATGGCGTTCACAACCACATAGCTGGCACACCACCCTAGTGTTAGGGCCCCCACCCTGGGTCGATGCAGGGGCGGGGCTGCCTTGCTAGGTGACGGGGCAGGTGGGCGCTAGCCGCGAGAGGCCCAGAAGGCCGCCGGCTGGGCGGTGATGGTGGCGGAGGAGCGACGAGCCTCGACGCGTTGCTCGGTGAAGAGGAGGCATGAGTAGAGCTCGTGAGGAGGCATCGCTGGCTTGTCGCTGTGGACGGCCTCGACGAGATTGTCGTAGTCGGTGTCGAGGCCTTTGATGACGAAGCCGGCGAACTCCTCGTCGCTAAGTGGCCGACCAATAGAGGTGAGCGTGTCCGCCAGCACCTTCATCTTGTTGAAGTAGGTCGTAGCGGAGGAGTCCAGCTTCTTGATGTCGGCGAGTTCGCTGCGAAAGGCCATCGAGCGGGAGGTGGAGATCTGGGCAAAGGCATGCTCCAGGGTCGTCCAGGCGTCCATGGAGGTGGCGGTGAAGAGACAAAGGCCAGTGACCCCGTCGTCGAGGGAACCCTGGATGACAGAGAGGATCGCCTGGTCCTGCTGCACCCACATACGGTGTTCCGGGTTGATGGCCGGACCGTGGACGGCAGGGATGACCCGCGGAGGACACGGTAGCGAACCATCAACAAACCCTAGGAGAGACCGGCTGCGTAGCAGCGGTAGGACCTTGGCGCACCGGAGTCCAGCGTGAGTCGGATGGCGGTCAAGTTGTCGAAGTGGAACGGCCCGGTGGGCGTGATTGCGCCAGCAGCAGGGACGATTGGCGGCGGAGCCGCGACAGGATCCACGACCGCAACCGATTCCGCGGGTGGCGGCGCGGGGACGATCGGGATCACGGCCGCGGGTGGTGCCGTGAGCGAGGCCGCTGGTGGCTCCGCGGGCGGCATCTCCCCTGAGGTCGCCGGGATGACGGCGAGTGTCGAGGAGGATCCAGAGGAGGCCATCGCGGGCGGCGGCGGCGCGACTAGTGCTGAGGCCGTCGCGGCGGTGACGGTGGGATCGGCGCTGAAAACAGGTAGCCGACGGCGTTGGTGGCGAAGAACTGAGGCACTGACGGAGCCAGGGGCGAGGTGGGAGGTTGAGGAGGGCGGCAAGCGACGCGGGAATAGACCCGGAGCTGGCAGCGCCCGAAACGGAAGCGGTCATGGCGCCGACGGCGGCAGCCCTAGGGTTTATGGTTTTGGTGCGGCAGCGGCGGGTGGGGTGGAGGTAGAAGACCTAGGTTAGACTCGATACCATGTAAAACGTAGGTTTTGGAAAAACTAGCTCAACCCATAAAAAAGTGACCTATCATATATATATATATATATATATATATATATATATATATATATATATATATATATTTGTGACATACAAATGCAATATGAATAAGGTATGGTTTACACAGTAGGGCTACGATACGAAGTCTAACATTCAGATATACAAAGGCTCACGGCGGATAGCGGCCCACGGCGGCGCACGCAGCAGGCAACCGGTAGCATGGCCAGCAGGACAGGACAGCGACCGGAGCGGCAAGGTCAGGCGGCATGGCACACTGGCGGTTGGTTTGACGTGATGCAGCATCCAGCTCCGAGAAGCGGATCGAGGGCACGGCTAGGCCAGCAGGCCGGGGAGCCTGCTGAGAAGGTGCATGGCAGTGCACGCGCAACACACCATGGCAGTGCACGCCGGTAGACACGGTGCCAGTGTCAAGCCTGAGGGCTTCCCATTACCATCGTTGTGTGTGATGACGTCGCCACCCCGTCATTACGCCTTTGCCGGCACGATTGCCTCCGTCACCCGTAGAGTAAAAGAGAGACAACGAGCACAAAAAAAATGGAGCCTGATAAAACTGCCGAGCGTCAGGTATGAGTACATGGCAACTTCGAGTGTTTTCGATGACAAGTTTAGTTACATGAGGATAGCAACTTTAGTTGGTAAGCATGGTAAATTTCGTGCTTCAGTTTATTTTTGACAAAAACTTGTCGTGTATCACTGGGATTTTGCCACGCACCTGAAACTTGACGTGTGGCACTTATCATTCGGAAAAAAAAGGAAAACGTTTGTGACCGGCGGACCGGCCGAAGCTTGGGCCGGTCGCGCGCGAGTCGCACGATCGCCCAGATCCATCGTCCCCTGTTGATTCCCCTGGTTCCCAATGTGGCCACGTCATACAAGGCCGGTCCCACCCACATCTTTTTCCCGTTCAGATCTCTCTCGACCACTCGTTCAAATCCCATCTCCCCCTCTCTCTCCTTCCTCCAGACGCGCCGCTCTCCTCTCTGCTCCCCTGTCGCGGCTGTATCCTTCTCCTAGGCTACCGGCGAGCTTCCGCGAGCCCTTTTCCTCCGTTTTGTGTTCCAGATCAGAGAAAGGTGTTTGCAAAGGGAGGCCATGGGTTCCTTCCAACCAGGGGAAGCCATGGCCGTGCATCTCCTTGGCGAGGTCGTACGTTTCTGCAGCCGGCGAGGACTAGAGGTGATGGCCACTGGTGCTGAAGCTGCAACTGGCCTTGCGATTTGCTTCAACCGGCACTGGGAAAGCTACAACCGGCGCCCGGGTTTACTACAACCAGGCGACGGCGAGCGTTGCCAGCGACGACGAGCATATTTTTTGCTGCAACGGGTAGTGGAAAAACTACCACCGGCACCTGGTTTTGCTACAACCAGGAGGCGACGAAGTGTCGCCGGCGACGGCGGCCTGCAAATTTGTTGCAAACGGGAGTGGGAAAGCTACCACCAGCGATCAATTTTGCTGCAATTGGCGTGTGGTGGTGCAAGCGGCATGCGTTGGTGTGACGAGCGGCGACATGGGGTGACCATGGCGACCAGGATTGCTACAACCGGTACGCTTTTTTGCTACCACCGCAGTGATCGCGTGCTGCATTGACGGGGAGCAGCGACCTGGGCGGCGGATGCTAGAACTGACGTGATTCATGGTGAAACCGGTGCGCGGATGCTACAACCGGAGGAAAAAGCTTCAACCTCAGTGGGAAAAGCTTCAACCGTCAGGGACAGAAGCTGCTTTCTAGCGGGAGACGAGCTGGAGCTGCGAATGGGGGCTGAGGGGCGCGCACATGGCAGGAGGGTGCGCGGGCGCGGCCCAGAGACGTACGCGCTGATGGTGCCCGCGAGGGCTGATGGTGCTGACGAGGAGTTGGTGGCGCGGGCGTGAGAACGATCTGAGAAAGAAGAGAGTTGACTCGGGGGGACGGGATCTGACAGCTACGATGTTCCAATGACCGGCGGAAGCATCGGGCCGGTCGACCGGCGCAGATCACCTCCCAAAAAAAGCTCTATCCAACAGGGCAGGTAAGGTGAGAGAAAATCATATCAAAACTGCTTACCATTCAGAGCAAAACTACTCAGAGGACAGATTGATACAGTTTCGAAGAGTTGAGGTGGTCCTCTAATCGGTGCTATTAGAGTTCAGGGGAGATTTGATCCATCAGAAGAGATTTGACTTGGAAAAGTATACTTTCCTCTAGAAACTATAAAAGCTTCCTCTAGAAACTATAAATATCCACCTTGGTGAACCGGTATATTCCTCGTGAAGGAATTGGGGACGCTTCACTAATTCCTCAGCGTAAAGGTGGTATGGCATGCAGACAACTTCTTCCTCAACCAGCGGAAGACGCATATGAGCTACTTGACCCCGCCGGGATGCTTAATTGCAAGCCCGCAGCTACATCCGTGGATACAAATGCCAAGCTCTCCGCTACCGATGGATCTCCTATCCCAAGTGCCTCCTTGTACTGGTCAATCATTAGTGCTTGCAGTACTTGACGCTCACTCGTCCCGGATGGCAGTATGCTAGTCAACAGGTATGCCTTCACATGCATGCTTCTCGTGATGTTCATTGGTCCATGGTGAAGAGGATTCTTCGATACATCCATGGACACATGGATCTTGGCATCACCTTGCAGGTGTCGTCCTTCACCGACACCATCACTTACCTGGATGTTGATTGGGATGGTTGTCTGGACACTCGCCGCTTATATTGGATATTGTGTGTTTCTTGGACCATCGCTTATTTCGTGGTCGTCCAAGTGAAAGCCAACAGTTTCATGATCTAACGTTGAGGCAGAGTGTCGTGGCGTGGCATGTGCCGTCGTTGAGTGCATGTAGCTTCGATAGCTTCTTCATGGGCTTTGTCATCCCGTTCACAAAGCCACTAGTGGTTATTGCGATAATGTCTCTGCAGTCTACCTCTCCGCCAATCTAGTCCATCATCGCTGCACCAAGCACATCGAGCTGGATATTCATTTTGTTTGCGAACAGCTAGCCCTTTGAACGGTTCGAGTTCTTCATGTTCCCACGACGCAACAATTCACGGATATGATGACAAAAGGCTTGCCGACGTCCACCTTTGAGGATTTTTGGTCCAGTATTTGCATCGCCAGACTCGATGCTTCGATTGCGGGTGGGTGGGGGAGGGGGCTTAAATATATGTATTGCGTGTACATTAGGCATGTTAGAATTTGTTCGTATTGTTAGACTGTATATGTATACGTAGACTTGTGTATATGTCTTGTACTTGTACCCTTTGGTACTTATATATAATGAGATAGCCGCACCCCCCAAGGGTGTCGAGCAGTTGCCCCAATAACCTGGTTTAACATGGTATCAGACTAGGGTTTCTTATGTCTTCCGCTGCAAACCCTCGCGCCGCCGATCGTCGCCGCCGCCTCGCCCGATGGCCTCCGCCAACCCCGCCGCCGCCTCGGCCTCCTCCACTGCTGGCGCGCCGGTCGCCCCTTCGTCGCCCTTCCTCGCGTCCCCCCCACTCGCCACGGCCTGGCGGCAGCCGCCGCTGCCCGCCGAAGGCCATCTGCATGGCGGGCAGGGCGGGCAGGAGCAGGGCGGGCCGGGCCATCCGCAGCCGCCGGTCGCTGCTAGCGGCGCCTCCTCGACCCTCGCCTTCGTGTCATCGCATCTTCGCGGCTCTGCACCACCCGCCCACGGGATGGTGCCCCCCAACCCTACGGCGTCCCTCCGCCCTACGGCGCCCATCATCCATATGGCGCGCCCCAGCCCTACGCCCCGTGGTACGGCGCCCCTGCACCAACCTACGGCGCCGCGCCACCGATGCCTTCCGTTTGGCCGACGCCTCCGGCATCACAGATGGCCTCGTTGCCCTATGGAGCGGCCTACGGTGCCGCACCCCCCGTGTCCTCCGGGACCCCGCCTGGTCCGGCCGATGCCCCTGCCGGTCCTGGCTACGAGGCGTCCCTGGCCCTTGCTCCCCATGCGGATGTGCAGAACATGGGTCTCCATGCGGGTTATGCTCCGGCGCCATCGCCGTTCTACTTCTCGCATCTCCTTCCGGCGAAGCTTACACCGGACAACTACCTGTCCTGGCGGGCGCAGGTGCTACCCCTCCTACGGAGTCGCTACTTGGAGGGCTATGTTGATGGCTCCATCCCGTGTCCGCCGCCGTATCATCTGGCTCATCATGTGTGGATGGCTCAAGACCAGGCGATATTTTCGGCCATTCAGTCCTCGCTCACTCCGAGCGTGTCGTCACTTGTCATCTTCGCTACTGTTGGGGAACGTAGTAATTTCAAAAAATTTCCTACGCACACGCAAGATCTTGGTGATGCATAGCAACGAGAGGGGAGAGTATTGTCTACGTACCCTCGTAGACCGAAGCGGAAGCGTTGACGCAACATAGAGGAAGTAGTCGTACGTCTTCCCGGTCCAACCGATCCAAGAACCGTTACTCCGGCACCTCCGATTTCTTGACACATGTACAGCTTGATGACGCACCCCGGGCTCCGATCCAGCAAAGCTTCGGGGAGGAGTTCCGTCAGCACGACGGCGTGGTGACGATCTTGATGTTCAACCGTCGTAGGGCTTCACCTAACCACCGCTACAATATGACCGAGGTGTAATATCGTGGAGGGGGGCACCGCACACGGCTAAGGAACGATCACGAAGATCAACTTGTCTGTTCTAGGGGTGCCCCCTGCCCCCGTATATAAAGGAGTGGAGGAGGGGTGGGCCGGCCCTCTCTATGGCGCGCCCTAGGGAGTCCTACTCCCACCGGGAGTAGGATTCCCCCCTTTCCTAGTCCAACTAGGAGTCCTTCCATGTATTAGGAGTAGGAGACAAGGAAGGGGAAAAGAGAAGGGAAGGAAGGAGGGGGCGCAGCCCCTCCCCCTAGTCCAATTCGGACTAGGCCTTGGGGGGGCGCGCGGCCTGCCCTAGGCAGCCCCTCTCCCTTTCCCGTATGGCCCAATAAGGCCCAATACTTCTCCCCCGTATTCCCGTAACTCCCCGGTACTCCGAAAAATACCCGAACCACTCAGAACCTTTCCGATGTCCGAATATAGTCGTCCAATATATCGATCTTTACGTCTCGACCATTTCGAGACTCCTCGTCATGTCCCCTATCTCATCCAGGACTCCGAACTCCTTCGGTACATCAAAACTCATAAACTCATAATATAACTGTCATCGAAACCTTAAGCGTGCGGACCCTACGGTTCGAGAACAATGTAGACATGACCGAGACATGTCTCCGGTCAATAACCAATAGCGGAACCTGGATGCTCATATTGGCTCCTACATATTCTACGAAGATCTTTATCGGTCAGACCGCATAACAACATACGTTGTTCCCTTTGTCATCGGTATGTTACTTGCCCGAGATTCGATCGTCGGTATCCAATACCTAGTTCAATCTCATTACCGGCAAGTCTCTTTACTCGTTCCGTAATACATCATCTCGCAACTAACTCATTAGTTGCAATGCTTGCAAGGCTTAAGTGATGTGCATTACCGAGAGGGCCCAGATATACCTCTCCGACAATCGGAGTGACAAATCCTAATCTCGAAATACGCCAACCCAACATCTACCTTTGGAGACACCTGTAGAGCTCCTTTATAATCACACAGTTACGTTGTGACGTTTGGTAGCACACAAAGTGTTCCTCCGGCAAACGGGAGTTGCATAATCTCATAGTCATAGGAACATGTATAAGTCATGAAGAAAGCAATAGCAACATACTAAACGATCGGGTGCTAAGCTAATGGAATGGGTCATGTCAATCACATCATTCTCCTACTGATGTGATCCCGTTAATCAAATGACAACTCATGTCTATGGCTAGGAAACATAACCATCTTTGATCAACGAGCTAGTCAAGTAGAGGCATACTAGTGACACTCTGTTGGTCTATGTATTCACACATGTATCATGTTTCCGGTTGATACAATTCTAGCATGAATAATAAACATTTATCATGAAATAAGGAAATAAACAATAACTTTATTATTGCCTCTAGGGCATATTTCCTTTAGTCTCCCACTTGCACTAGAGTCAATAATCTAGTTCACATTAGCATGTGATTTAACAGCAATAGTTCACACCACCATGTGATTAATACCCATAGTTCACATCATCATGTGACCAACACCCAAAGGGTTTACTAGAGTCAATAATCTAGTTCACATCGCTATGTGATTAACACCCAAAGAGTACTAAGGTGTGATCATGTTTTGCTTGTGAGAGAATCTTAGTCAACGGGTCTGCCACATTCCGATCCGTATGTATTTTGCAAATTTCTATGTCAACAATACTCTGCGAGGAGCTACTCTAGATAATTGCTCCCACTTTTCAATATGTATCTGGATCGAGACTTAGAGTCATCCAGATCGGTGTCAAAACTTGAATCGATGTAACTCTTTACGACGAACCTTTTGTCACCTCCATAATCGAGAAACATATCCTTATTCCACTAAGGATAACTTTGACCGCTGTCCAGTGATCTACTCCTAGATCACCATTGCACCCCCTTGCTTAACTCAGTGTAGGGTATACAATAGATCTGGGACACAGCATGGCATACTTTACAGAACCTATGGCTGAGGCATAGGGAATGACTTTCATTCTCTTTTTTATCTTCTGCCGTGGTCGGGCTTTGAGTCTTACTCAATTTCACACCTTGTAACACAGGCAAGAACTCTTTCTTTGACTGTTCCATTTTGAACTACTTCAAAATCTTGTCAAGGTATGTATTCATTGAAAAAACTTATCAAGCATCTTGATCTATCTCTATAGATCTTGATGCTCAATATGTAAGCAGTTTCACCGAGGTCCTTCTTCGAAAAACTCCTTTCAAATACTCCTTTATGCTTTGCAGAATAATTCTACATTATTTCTGATCAACAATATGTCATTCATATATACTTATCAGAAATGTTGTAGTGCTCCCACTCACTTTCTTGTAAATACAGACTTCACCGCAAGTCTGTATAAAACTATATGCTTTGATCAACTCATCAAGGCTTATATTCCAACTCCGAGATGCTTGCACCAGTCCATAGATGGATCGCTGGAGCTTGCATATTTAGTTAACACCTTTAGGATCGACAAAACCTTCTAGTTGCATCGTATACAACTCTTCTTTAATAAATCCATTAAGGAATGCAGTTTTTGTTTATCCATTTGCCAGATTTCATAAAATGCGGCAATTGTTAACATGATTCGGACAGACTTAAGCATAGATACGAGTGAGAAACTCTCATCGTAGTCAACACCTTGAACTTGTCAAAAACCTTTTGCGACAATTCTAGCTTTGTAGATAGTAACACTACTATCAGCGTCCGTCTTCCTCTTGAAGATCCATTTATTCTCAATTGCTTGCCGATCATCGGGCAAGTCAACCAAAGTCCATACTTTGTTTTCATACATGGATCCTATCTCAGATTTCATGGCCTCAAACCATTTCGCGGAATCTGGGCTCATCGTCGCTTCCTCATAGTTCGCAAGTTCGTCATGGTCTAGTAACATGACTTCCAGAACAGGATTATCGTACCACTCTGGTGCGGATCTCACTCTGGTTTACCTACGAGATTCGGTAGTAACTTGATCTGAAGTTACATGATCATCATCATTAGCTTCCTCACTAATTGGTGTAGTAGTCACAGGAACAGATTTCTGTGATGAACTACTTTCCAATAAGGGAGCAGGTACAGTTACCACATCAAGTTCTACTTTCCTCCCACTCACTTCTTTCGAGAGAAACTCCTTCTCTAGAAAGGATCCATTCTAAGCAACGAATATCTTGCCTTCGGATCTGAGATAGAAGGTGTACCCAATTGTCTCCTTTGGGTATCCTATGAAGACACATTTTTCCGATTTGGGTTTGAGGTTATCAGGATGAAACTTTTTCACATAAGCATCACAACCCCAAACTTTAAGAAACGACAACTTTGGTTTCTTGCTAAACCACAGTTCAGATTGTGTCGTCTCAACAGACTTAGATGGTGCCCTTTTAAACGTGAATGCAGTTGTCTCTAATGCATGATCCCAAAACGATATTGGTAAATCGGTAAGAAACATCATAGATTGTACTATATCCAATAAAGTACGGTTATGACATTCGGACACACCATTATGCTGTGGTGTTCCAGGTGGCATGAGTTTGTGAAACTATTCCACATTGTTTTAATTGAAGACCAAACGCGTAACTCAAATATTCTCCTCCACGATCATATCGTAGAATCTTTTATTTTCTTGTTACGATGATTCTCCACTTCACTCTGAAATACTCTGAACTTTTCAGACTTATGTTTCATCAAGTAGATATGCTCATATCTGCTTAAATCATCTG
This sequence comes from Aegilops umbellulata, assembly GCA_032464435.1. Lineage (NCBI taxonomy): Eukaryota > Viridiplantae > Streptophyta > Magnoliopsida > Poales > Poaceae > Aegilops > Aegilops umbellulata. The sequence goes on from CP136059.1 coordinate 536,209,668, forward strand.
TGAAGGTCATAAAATAATGATACTTGCTGTGAGCCTCAACACTCATCGGATCACATACATCAATATGTATTATTTCCAATAAGTCAGTTGCTCGCTCTACTGTTCCGGAGAACGGAGTCTTTAGTCATCTTGCCCATAATGCATGGTTCGCAAGCATCAAGTGATTCATAATCAAGTGATTCCAAAATCCCATCAGCATGGAGTTTCTTCATGCGCTTTACACCAATATGACCTAAACTGCAGTGCCACAAATAAGTTGCACTATCATTATTAACTTCGCATCTTTTGGCTTCAATATTATGAATATGTGTATCACTACGATCGAGATCCAACAAACCATTTTGTTGGTGTGTATGACCATAGAAGGTTTTATTCATGTAAACAGAACAACAATTTATTCTCTTACTTAAATGAATAACCGTATTGCAATAAACATGATCAAATCATATTCATGCTCAACACCAAATAACACTTATTTAGGTCCCACACTAACCCCAAAAGTATAGGGAGTGTGCGATGATGATCATATCAATCTTGGAACTACTTCCAACTTTCATCGTCACTTCACCCTTAACTAGTCTCTGTTCATTCTGCAACTCCCGTTTCGAGTTACTAATCATAGCAACTGAACTAGTACCAAATACTGAGGGGTTGCTATGAACACTAGTAAAGTACACATCAATAACATGTATATCAAATATACTTTTGTTTACTTTGCCATCCTTTCTTATCCACCAAATACTTGGGGTAGTTCCGCTTCCAATGACCAATCCCTTTGCAGTAGAAGCACTTAGTCTCAGGCTTAGGACCAGACTTGGGTTTCTTCACTTGAGCAGCAACTTGCTTGCTGTTCTTCTTGAAGTTCCCCTTTTTTTCCTTTGCCCTTTACTTGAAACTAGTGGTCTTGTCTACCATCAACACTTGATGTTTTTCTTGATTTCTACCTTCGTCGATTTTAGCATCACGAAGAGCTTGGGAATTGTTTCTGTTATCCCTTGCATTTTATAGTTCATCACGAAGTTCTACTAACTTGGTGATGGTGACTAGAGAATTCTGTCAATCACTATTTTATCTGGAAGATTAACTCCCACTTGATTCAAGCGATTGTAGTACCCAGACAATCTGAGCACATGCTCACTAGTTGAGCGATTCTACTCCATCTTTTAGCTATAGAACTTGTTGGAGACTTCATATCTCTCAACTCGGGTATTTGCTTGAAATATTAGCTTCAACTCCTGGAACATATCGTATGGTCCATGACGTTCAAAACGTCTTTGAAGTCCCGATTCTAAGCCGTTAAGCATGGTGCACTAAACTATTAAGTAGTCATCATATTGAGCTAGCCAAACGTTCATAACGTCTGCATCTGCTCCTGCAATAGGTCCGTCACCTAGCGGTGCATCAAGGACATAATTCTTCAGTGCAGCATTGAGGATAAACCTTAGAATACGGATCCAATCCGCATCATTGCTACTAACATTTTTCAACACAATTTTCTCTAGGAACATATCAAAATAAACATATGAAAGCAACAACGCGAGCTATTGATCTACAACATAGATATGCTAATACTACCAGGACTAAGTTCATGATAAATTAAAGTTCAATTAATCATATTACTTAAGAACTCCCACTTAGAAAGACATCCCTCTAATCTTCTAAGTGATCACGTGATCCAAATCAACTAAACCACAACCGATCATCACGTGAAATGGATTAGTCTTCAATGGTGAACATCATTATGTTGATCATATCTACTATATGATTCACGCTCGACCTTTCGGTCTCCGTGTTCCGAGGCCATATCTGCATATGCTAGGCTCGTCAAGTATAACCCGAGTATTCTGCGTGTGCAAAACTGGCTTGCACCCGTTGTAGATGGACGTAGAGCTTATCACACCCGATCATCACGTGGTGTCTGGGCACGATGAACTTTGGCAACGGTGCATACTTAGGGAGAACACTTCTTGATAATTTAGTGAGAGATCATCTTATAATGCCACCGTCAATCAAAGCAAGATAAGATGCATAAAAAGATAAACATCACATGCAATCAATATAAGTGATATGATATGGCCATCATCATCTTGTGCTTGTGATCTCCATCTCCGAAGCACCGTCATGATCACCATTGTCACCGGCGTGACACCTTGATCTCCATCGTAGTATCGTTGTCGTCTCGCCAATCTTATGCTACTACGACTATCGCTACCGCATAGTGATAAAGTAAAGCATTACAGGGCGATTGCATTGCATACAATAAAGCGACAACCATATGGCTCCTGCCAGTTGCCGATAACTCGGTTACAAAACATGATCGTCTCATACAATAAAATTTAGCATCATGTCTTGACCATATCACATCACAACATGCCCTGCAAAAACAAGTTAGACGTCCTCTACTTTGTTTGTTGCAAGTTTTACGTGGTTGCTACGGGCTTAAGCAAGAACAAATCTCACCTACGCATCAAAACCACAACGATAGTTTGTCAAATAGACTCCGTTTTAACCTTCGCAAGGACCGGGCGTAGCCATACTCGGTTCAACTAAAGTTGGAGAAACTGACACCCGCCAGCCACCTGTGTGCAAAGCACGGCGGTAGAACCAGTCTCGCGTAAGCGTACGCGTAATGTCGGTTCGGGCCGCTTCATCCAACAATACCGCCGAACCAAAGTATGACATGCTGGTAGGCAGTATGACTTGTATCGTCCACAACTCACTTGTGTTCTACTCGTGCAAAACATCAAACCATAAAAACCTAGGCTCGGATGCCACTGTTGGGGAACGTAGTAATTTCAAAAAAATTCCTACGCACACGCAAGATCTTCGTGATGCATAGCAACGAGAGGGGAGAGTATTGTCTACGTACCCTCGTAGACCGAAGCGGAAGCGTTGACGCAACGTAGAGGAAGTAGTCGTACTTCTTCCCGGTCCAACCGATCCAAGCACCGTTACTCCGGCACCTCCGAGTTCTTGACACATGTACAGCTCGATGACGCACCCCGGGCTCCGACACAGCAAATCTTCGAGGAGGAGTTCCGTCAGCACGACGGCGTGGTGACGATCTTGATGTTCAACCGTCGCAGGGCTTCACCTAAGCACCGCTACAATATGACCGAGGTGTAATATCGTGGAGGGGGGCACCGCACACGGCTAAGGAACGATCACGAAGATCAACTTGTCTGTTCTAGGGGTGCCCCCTGCCCCCGTATATAAAGGAGTGGAGGAGGGGTGGGCCGGCCCTCTCTATGGCGCGCCCTAGGGAGTCCTACTCCCACCGGGAGTAGGATTCCCCCCTTTCCTAGTCCAACTAGGAGTCCTTCCATGTATTAGGAGTAGGAGACAAGGAAGGGGAAAAGAGAAGGGAAGGAAGGAGGGGGCGCAGCCCCTCCCCCTAGTCCAATTCGGACTAGGCCTTGGGGGGGTGCGCGGCCTGCCCTAGGCAGCCCCTCTCCCTTTCCCGTATGGCCCAATAAGGCCCAATACTTCTCCCCCGTATTCCCGTAACTCCCCGGTACTCCGAAAAATACCCGAACCACTCAGAACCTTTCCGATGTCCGAATATAGTCGTCCAATATATCGATCTTTACGTCTCGACCATTTCGAGACTCCTCGTCATGTCCCCGATCTCATCCGGGACTCCGAACTCCTTCGGTACATCAAAACTCATAAACTCATAATATAACTGTCATCGAAACCTTAAGCGTGCGGACCCTACGGTTCGAGAACAATGTAGACATGACCGAGACATGTCTCCAGTCAATAACCAATAGCGGAACCTGGATGCTCATATTGGCTCCTACATATTCTACGAAGATCTTTATCGGTCAGACCGCATAACAACATATGTTGTTCCCTTTGTCATCGGTATGTTACTTGCCCGAGATTCGATCGTCGGTATCCAATACCTAGTTCAATCTCGTTACCGGCAAGTCTCTTTACTCGTTCCGTAATACATCATCTCGCAACTAACTCATTAGTTGCAATGCTTGCAAGGCTTAAGTGATGTGCATTACCGAGAGGGCCCAGATATACCTCTCCGACAATCGGAGTGACAAATCCTAATCTCGAAATACGCCAACCCAACATCTACCTTTGGAGACACCTGTAGAGCTCCTTGATAATCACACAGTTACGTTGTGACGTTTGGTAGCACACAAAGTGTTCCTCCAGCAAACGGGAGTTGCATAATCTCATAGTCATAGGAACATGTATAAGTCATGAAGAAAGCAATAGCAACATACTTAACGATCGGGTGCTAAGCTAATGGAATGGGTCATGTCAATCACATCATTCTCCTAATGATGTGATCCCGTTAATCAAATGACAACTCATGTCTATGGCTAGGAAACATAACCATCTTTGATCAACGAGCTAGTCAAGTAGAGGCATACTAGTGACACTCTGTTGGTCTATGTATTCACACATGTATCATGTTTCCGGTTGATACAATTCTAGCATGAATAATAAACATTTATCATGAAATAAGAAAATAAACAATAACTTTATTATTGCCTCTAGGGCATATTTCCTTTAGTCTCCCACTTGCACTAGAGTCAATAATCTAGTTCACATTAGCATGTGATTTAACAGCAATAGTTCACATCACCATGTGATTAATACCCATAGTTCACATCATCATGTGACCAACACCCAAAGGGTTTACTAGAGTCAATAATCTAGTTCACATCGCTATGTGATTAACACCCAAAGAGTACTAAGGTGTGATCATGTTTTGCTTGTGAGAGAATCTTAGTCAACGGGTCTGCCACATTCAGATCCGTATGTATTTTGCAAATTTCTATGTCAACAATAATCTGCGAGGAGCTACTCTAGATAATTGCTCCCACTTTTCAATATGTATCTAGATCGAGACTTAGAGTCATCCAGATCGGTGTCAAAACTTGAATCGATGTAACTCTTTACGACGAACCTTTTGTCACCTCCATAATCGAGAAACATATCCTTATTCCACTAAGGATAACTTTGACCGCTGTCCAGTGATCTACTCCTAGATCACCATTGCACCCCCTTGCTTAACTCAGTGTAGGGTATACAATAGATCTGGGACACAGCATGGCATACTTTATAGAACCTATGGCTGAGGCATAGGGAATGACTTTCATTCTCTTTTTTATCTTCTGCCGTGGTCAGGCTTTGAGTCTTACTCAATTTCACACCTTGTAACATAGGCAAGAACTCTTTCTTTGACTGTTCCATTTTGAACTACTTCAAAATCTTGTCAAGGTATGTATTCATTGAAAAAACTTATCAAGCATCTTGATCTATCTCTATAGATCTTGATGCTCAATATGTAAGAAGTTTCACCGAGGTCCTTCTTCGAAAAACTCCTTTCAAATACTCCTTTATGCTTTGCAGAATAATTCTACATTATTTCTGATCAACAATATGTCATTCATATATACTTATCGGAAATGTTGTAGTGCTCCCACTCACTTTCTTGTAAATACAGACTTCACCGCAAGTCTGTATAAAACTATATGCTTTGATCAACTCATCAAGGCTTATATTCCAACTCCGAGATGCTTGCACCAGTCCATAGATGGATCGCTGGAGCTTGCATATTTAGTTAACACCTTTAGGATCGACAAAACCTTCTAGTTGCATCGTATACAACTCTTCTTTAATAAATCCATTAAGGAATGCAGTTTTTGTTTATCCATTTGCCATATTTCATAAAATGCGGCAATTGTTAACATGATTCGGACAGACTTAAGCATAGATACGAGTGAGAAACTCTCATCGTAGTCAACACCTTGAACTTGTCGAAAACCTTTTGCGACAATTCTAGTTTTGTAGATAGTAACACTACTATCAGCGTCCGTCTTCCTCTTGAAGATCCATTTATTCTCAATTGCTTGCCGATCATCGGGCAAGTCAACCAAAGTCCATACTTTGTTTTCATACATGGATCCTATCTCAGATTTCATGGCCTCAAACCATTTCGCGGAATCTGGGCTCATCGTCGCTTCCTCATAGTTCGCAAGTTCGTCATGGTCTAGTAACATGACTTCCAGAACAGGATTATCGTACCACTCTGGTGCGGATCTCACTCTGGTTTACCTACGAGATTCGGTAGTAACTTGATCTGAAGTTACATGATCATCATCATTAGCTTCCTCACTAATTGGTGTAGTAGTCACAGGAACAGATTTCTGTGATGAACTACTTTCCAATAAGGGAGCAGGTACAGTTACCACATCAAGTTCTACTTTCCTCCCACTCACTTCTTTCGAGAGAAACTCCTTCTCTAGAAAGGATCCATTCTAAGCAACGAATATCTTGCCTTCGGATCTGTGATAGAAGGTGTACCCAATTGTATCCTTTGGGTATCCTATGAAGACACATTTTTCCGATTTGGGTTTGAGCTTATCAGGATGAAACTTTTTCACATAAGCATCACAACCCCAAACTTTAAGAAACGACAACTTTGGTTTCTTGCTAAACCACAGTTCAGATTGTGTCGTCTCAACAGACTTAGATGGTGCCCTTTTAAACGTGAATGCTTATGTTTCCGGCTAATACAATTCTAGCATGAATAATAAACATATATCATGATACAAGGACACCATGTTAAATGTTTATACAAGGACACTCTGTTATTTCCTTATTTCATGATAAATGTTTATTATTCATGCTAGAATTGTATTAACCGGAAACATAATACATGTGTGAATACATAGACAAACAGAGTGTCACTAGTATGCCTCTACTTGACTAGCTCGTTAATCAAAGATGGTTATGTTTCCTAACCATGAACAAAGAGTTGTTATTTGATTAACGAGGTCACATCATTAGTTGAATGATCTGATTGACATGACCCGTTCCATTAGCTTAGCACCCGATCGTTTAGTATGTTGCTATTGCTTTCTTCATGACTTATACACGTTCCTATGACTATGAGATTATGCAACTCCCGTTTACCGGAGGAACACTTTGTGTGCTACCAAACGTCACAACGTAACTGGGTGATTATAAAGGTGCTCTACAGGTGTCTCCAAAGGTACTTGTTGGGTTGGCGTATTTCGAGATTAGGATTTGTCACTCCGATAGTCGGAGAGGTATCTCTGGGCCCTCTCGGTAATGCACATCACATAAGCCTTGCAAGCATTGCAACTAATGTGTTAGTTGTGAGATGATGTATTACAGAACGAGTAAAGAGACTTGCCGGCAACGAGATTGAACTAGGTATTTGTTGGGGATATTACTACTGGGCATAAACCGGCCTACCTGGGCCGGATTAACTTCAACAGTAGTTCAAGGATGTTAAAGCCCAATAAGCTTGTAAAGGCCCAAGGCCGTAGTCGGTTTAGTATCTGTAGCCGTAAACCGGCTTGTGTAAGCTTGTACTATAAGATAGGGAAAGAGAGAGACCAACCCGGGTACGAGTATAAACCGGGGATTGGGATTCTGTGAACCGACGGGCGTCACCCGTGTATATAAGGGGACGACCCGATAGCGGTTCAAGGAGAGACAACCACAACTCGAGGCCTAGGCGAAGCTTGTTTGCTCCCTAGTCATCGAGACTTCATCAATTCCACCACAAACTAGACGTAGGCTTTTACCTTCATCGAAGGGGCCGAACTAGTATAAACTCTCTGCGTCCCTGTGTCCGCTTTAACCCCTTCGAGTTAACCCGTTGCGATGGCTCCACGACTAAGTCCTTTGGCCAGGACATCTGCCGTGACAAACCCACGACAGTTGGCGCCCACCGTGGGGCTATCGCACGATGATTTCAAGTTCTTGGAGGGCCGCTTTGAAGGACTCGAGGGATACGTCGTGGGCCGGATGACTAAGAGTCGTCGCGGCAAGATCTACATCGACGACGCAGGCTGGGGCCCCAAGTCCGGCTCAATTGAGTACGGGTACCAGGTCCCCTTTGGCAGTATACACGTCTTCATCGGCAAAGTTGGTGAACCGGGCCCTGAGCTGGACACCTGCACCGACTTCATCGAGACAGCTCAGCGTGCGTGACCTGCCCGGGTTAAGCCAGCCGTGAAGCATGCCTTTGTGGGAGTCATCCACGTAGGAAACTATGAGGACGGATCAGGATCTGGTGGCGAAACCGTCGTTTATTCTGGTGACGAGTCGTCAACCGGGGAAACCGAGTCCTTGTATCAAGTGCAAGATGGTCGGATTGGGGGCTGTTTCGATGGCGACAGTATTCCAGACCCCTCTGATCTACCTAGCCGGGTCGGTATATTCATGGCCGGTACGCAAGCGGCGCTTCACTCATCGACGGCCGCGGCAATGGTTTCTGGTTCAGCAGCGGCTGCCGGACCAGGAGGCTCTGTGCGCCCACCGGCTCAAGTGTTATCTGATCTGTTCGATGCATTGGCTGCGCTCGTGGCAGAGGCTAATCCGACGGATCGGGATGCTCATAATGCAGAGATTGCAAAGGTGAGAGAGCAGATTAACCAGGCCAAAGTGGATCTGGCAGCTGAGGAGGTTAGGATGACCGCGGAGTGAGCCGCTTTGGACGCGCAAGCTTATAAACTCATGCTGGACCAAAGCGCTTGCCCTCGATCTTTGAAGTAAGGGATCTTTTCAATACCCCTGGAGCAGGGACCAGTAATCAACCAGTGGTAAACCGGGCGGAGGCGCCCGAGACGGACGCGCCGGTTCAGCCCCGTGTAATAGATCTGCCCCGTCATAACCCGGGAGAGCCACGGGTTGTGCATACGCCTCCGGATCACTATTCTAATCTGCTGGATAACCTTGTTGCAGTGGCGGCACGGTTGGAAGCTATTCCGGTCGAGGGAGATTCACTGCAAGCGATAGAGACACGTCGGGTTAAGGAGCTCCTCAGAACGGCGTTGGTTCAACAGGAAGCATATTCATATAGCCGCGAACGGTTTCACTCTACCCCGCGTCCAGGCCGGAGTTACAGTAGAAATATGGAAGAGCCAGCCGAGTCAAGTAATGCACGGCGTAGGGCTCCCCACGACAACAATCCGGCCCCCGACGCCCAGGATGTGGTAGACTGGGCCCGGGCGCATAGGGAAGCCGAGTTAGCAGCACCGCATCAGGCTCATCAGATTACGCCGGTTCGTCCCACCACTTCAGTTGAACCAGGACTCACTTCTAGCGCTTTGGGAGTGCCTTGCCTCGTCCCAGCCCTGCGCAACGTGCGCCTGCCTAAGGATTTCAAGGGCCCGCGCAAGGTACCGAACTATACGGCGGATCAACCCCCAGAGTCGTGGGTGGAGAGTTATGAGATGGCCATGGAGATGCTGGACGTAGATGATGCGGCGTGTGCAAAATATTTCACCATGATGCTTGAAGGGACAGCCCGTACTTGGTTAAAAAGCCTACCGCCCAATTCTATCGGTTCATGTGCCCAGTTGCGAGCCCGGTTCATCAGCAATTTTAAAGACACGTGCAAGCAGCCCATGTCGGTTGTGGATTTAGCGGCTTGTGTCCAGGAGGAAGGAGAATCAACAACTCATTGGGTGCGCAGAGTCTCAAAGATTCTGCATTCATGAGACCGTATCAATGCGGACATCGCGGTTGTAACCCTGGAAGGCAATTGCCGGTTTGGGCCTTTGAAGTTAAAATTAGGACGGATGAAGCTCCATTGTACCGACATGGGAACGCTCATGACTGCTTTGGTGAAGTATTCTGATTCTGATAGTACCAAGGATCCTGAGTCTGATGATGAAAAGACAGGGAAGGGAAGGAAGAACGGCACCCCAGAGGTCAGCAGCATAACTCGGCAGGAAACGTTGGTGGTGGCAAGCGTAAAGCGGATGGCAACACGGATTATGTGGCTAACACTAATGTGCAGGACAGGGGCCGACGACGTAGGGGCAAAAACCGCAGTGGCGGACCTAGCCCCAATCCGGAGCGCTTAAATTATGTCACATCCCTAGCTAGGCCATGCATTAGAGTGTGCATCATGTTTAAATTTTATTAATTCTGAATTGGGAAATGCCAGAACCCCCAACACACACTTCCCCCCCTGGAAATAACTAGGGTTTACTAAAATCTTTTTCAATGAACCTGAAATGCCCTTCTAAAATGTTCACCCTCTTTGTCTTGGATTAAACCCCCTGGCAAAAATAGTGCACATTTTTCTAGGCCAACAGAAGGTTATTGAATTAACACATAAGTATTTGAATTTGGGCATTTAAAAAATTATAAAAATATTTTAAATGTTCAAATATTCTCAAACAGAAATGTTTCATGTTGTCTATATTATAAATAGCAAGCATGAGCAGTTTGGGGATTTTTGGAGTTGTTTAAGTATTTTAAATAAGTCCACAAAGTTGCAGATGAAATAGAAAAAGAAAACAGTTAATCAGAGGAAAACTAACCTGGACGCTACCCACCTGCCGGCCCACCTGGCGGCCCAGCACTGTGCTGGCCCGCGCCAGCCAGCTGCTTCGTCCCCGCCAGGCAGGCAGGGAGCTGACGCCGGCGAGCGCGAGCTCGCCACGGCGCCAGCAGCTTGCCGCCTCGCGCGCCTGGACGCTGGGCGACCCCCACGTCACACCCCGACGCCCTGGACACGTTCATTTCCCCCCTGCTTCTCTCCCTCGCTCTTCCCCGCCATGGCCGACGCCATCGTCGCCGCTCCGCCGCCGTAGCCATAGCTGCCGTCATCCCCGTGCCACCCGACCGTGTCCACGAGCTCCGCCACCTTCTTCTCCTTCGAGCAAGACGAGCCCCGAGCGCTCGCGTGCCCCGAAGCCACCGCACCGACCCCGCCTGAGTCCACCGTCGCCGGAGATCCCCTTCAACGCCGTCGCCACACCAGCTCGTCTCCGACCACGCCGTCTGGCTCTGCGAGTTCGCTGTGAGCATAGCCACCTCCCCATCCTCTCCTTTCCTCCTCTCGTGCACCACAACGACTGCACGATGCTCACCCGCACGCCCCGCCGCGGAGCTCGTCGCCGACGTGTCTCCGGCTAACCAACAACCACCCCACCGTGTCCAATGGCCTCACCGCAACCCCAGGAGGCCAACGCACTACTGCACGCACCTCGCCGTGCCCCGCAGCCCCGGTTCCACCTTCACCCGAGCCCCGGCGCCGCCAAACTCGTCGCCGGCGCCAACTCCGGCCACCCCGACCCCAACCAACTCCACCAAGAGTTGCGGGTCAGCTCCCGCATCACGTAGACGTGCTCCGCCGTCGATTTGGTCGCCGGAGCACGAATCTACACTCCCTCCGCCGCGTCTGAACGTCGCCGGCGGCTCAACGCCGGCGGAGTTGACCCATTGACCCCCTGGGTCTATGACATGTGGGCCCCGCCCGCTAACTAATCCAAGATTAGGATTAATCTAATCTGTTTAATCAAATAACCCTGACACGCGGGACCCACGTGTCAGGTTTGACCTGGACCGAGTCTGTTGACCTGCTGAGGTCAGCATGACCTCATGCTGACGCAATAACTAATTACTGGATTTATTTTTATACAGGAAAATCCAGAAAATAGTTCAAACTTCAAAAATTCATAGAAAATTATCTGTAACTCCAAATGCAAAGTTTTATATATGAAAAATGATCAGAAAAATCCAATCTACCCATTGGTGCTAGTTTCATGCATGTTAAAACAAGTTAAACCCCCTGTTTAGGCATTATAAGATATTGCACTAATATGATCTTATAAATGCACTACCATTTGAATCTTTGGTTCAAATGGGGTCATTTCCTTCTGGTTTAACTTGCATTTAGTCAGAACACATCCATATTGCCATGTCATAGCATGCATCATATTGTTGCATATCGTCATGTGTTGTTCATGTTTCGATGTGTTCTCCGTGGTAGGTTCTGCCTCCGAGGATATTCACGAGTATCCAACTGAAGGGCAGTACTCTACTACCACTCCATCAGGCAAGCAACTCATTGATCATTCCGATACAAACCCATGTTCTCGCTTCTGCTCTCGTTTACTGCACTAAGACAACGCGTTTCAAACTGCTGTGTGTCGCGGTAGTTGAACCCACTTCCTTTGCATGACCTGTCATTGCCACAGCAACTAGATGAAACCCACTAGCATGTGTAGGAGTTGATTGAGCCATTACATGTGTGTGTGTTCCTACCATGCTATGCTTGCTATGCTTAGAGTTGTGTCAGGTCTGGCTCATCGGGATGATGAACTGGAGTGAAAGGTTGTGTCGGTGACAAGAGTGAAGTGTTGAACACGATTTGGTAAAGGAATCGATGAGAGGCCATGTAGGAGTACATGGTGGGTTGTTTCATTGAGGCCGTCCTTAGGAACTGAGTTCTGTGTTTGTGATCCATGATACAGTTACTACCACACATTGGGATCCTTAATTGACTCTCTCGGCTTCTTGATCACACTTGTTCTCTGTCCAGGAGTTGCAAAGTAGTTTCTGGTGTTTGTAGTATGCTGGGGGCCGCACGCAGTGCTAACCATCGGGGTGGGCTGTGTTGCGGTAGGCACGTGGCACGGTGTACCGACTCGCCCGTTTGGTGTCTCGGGAACCCTGTTCACATCGTTCGGGGCCGTTAGTGGAAACCTCGGCCGGACTCCCTGCGGATGGAACCCGAATAGGCGATAGACCTGGACTAGAGACTTGAGTGTTTAGGTAGGCCGTGGCCGACACCCTCGCTGGGCTTCCGCTTGAAGGTTGCCGAGTACATGTCGTGTAAACGGCGATAAGTGGTGAGAGCGTGTGTGAAGAAGTACACCCCTGCAGGGTTAACATCATCTATTCGAATAGCCGTGTCCGCGGTAATGGACTTCTGGGTTGCCTATATCAGTTCATAGACAAGTTAAATGGATACTGCTAAAAATCTCAAGATAAGTGTGAGTACCGCGGATGGCCCTCTCGTGGGATGGCGAGAGAGGATCCACGGTGGAGTATTGTGTTGGTGTTAGTGGACTCGTGTGCGACAAATGTTTTACAAGTGGTGTCTATCGTAGGATAGCTTAGCCAAGAGTCAAAGCTGGCTTGCTGCAATAACCCCACTACCTTCTTGAGAATGTGCATGTATAGTAGGTTCCTGTTGTAAGACTTGCTGAGTACCTCCGTACTCATGTTGCTTTAATCATGTTTTTCAGACGACTGCTCCAACCCCTCTGATGGGTTCTATGTAGAGCTCGACGTTGACGAGTGACTTATCACCCAGGTGGTGATCCAAGACTTGTGAAGGGTCTTTGTAGATAGACAGGCTTCGTCAAGCCTTCTTTCTTTCTAGTGTCTGTACTCAGACTACTTTGCTTCCGCATGTGCTTGTATGTTTGTATGACTTGAGTGTTGGGTCATGTGACCCCTATCTGTATGAATGATATGTATGGCTCCTCGGAGCCTTCTAAATAAAGTACTTGAGTCGTAGAGTACTGTTGTGTTGCCATGTTGTATTTACTCATATCGGGCATATTGTGTGTATGATTGAAATGCTTGGTATGAGTGGGATCCGACTATCTAGTTGTTTATCCTTGGCAGCCTTTCATATGGGGAAATGTAAGTCTTGTGCTTCTGAGCGATAGTAGTCCGCTACAGCCCGGTTCACCGGAGTCCTGCTAGCCCAGCACTACTGCTTGGACACTTGACTGGCCGGCATGTGTTTCACGTCGTTCCTATGTCTGTCCCTTAGGGGAAATGTCACGCGCTGATATTCGGAGTCCTGCCTAGCCTGCTACAGCCCGGGTTACCGGAGTCCTGTTAGCCGAGTGCTACAGCCCGAATAGATACGTTGATGACCGACATGTTCGATGTGATTCATGTATGCCTGTCCTCATAGGCTAGCGCCGCTTTGGGTTCACGACTAGCCATGTCGGCCCGGGTTCTCTATCATATGGATGCTAGCGACACTATCATATACGTGAGCCAAAAGGCGCAAACGGTCCCGGGCCAGGTAAGGTGGCACCCGGGGGAGTACCGTGCGTGAGGCCGCAAAGTGATATGATGTGTTACACGCTGGATCGATGTGGCTTAGGATCGGGGTCCTGACAGCGTTGGCATCAGAGCCGGACTGCCTGTAGGTTCGCTAAGCCAAACTGGTCGATGTCGAGTCTAGAAATGCTTTAGTTATATGTAGGGGAATTGATTGTGGGAGGGAACGTAAGGCTCTTTTACTCCTTTACCTTATGCCCTCTGTTCTGAGTCATTCTCTTCTCATTCTACGTGGGTTAAGGACTAGGCTCTCTTCTCTCTATCAGGTTCACGTGTTACTAAATCCGTAGTAACTTATAGGATTGTTGGATACGACCCAGTTCAGTTCTACTAAAGTTTAGTGTGTTGCCAATTGAACCAGAACCTTGATATGTTGTTGTTGAGTGGTTTCGCAAATTGTTGTGGATGTCTCAAGTCTTTTTCTGAGCATTTACAGCCGTTATGCTGTCCAATTTCATCCAGAAATTCTAACGCCTTTGCACTAATTTGTGCTTTCAGATGGCTACCCGTCCCCAAAACCAAGTGGTTCGTCTGACCCGTTGCATCGGTGTATGTGGTCATACCGCCATGTTGGTTCGAGTGATGGTGGAGGCAGGATACCGATGGTACCCTGAATACACCGTCGAAGAGCAGTTTAGAGATTTCAACCAGAGCCAATATCTGTGCACGGTTAGGATATATCCATCTTATCCCGGAGCCACGGAACCACTCCACCGTTCTTATGGACTCGGGATCACTATTGGGATGTCCGTTCAAGATGCAGCCTACTCGATGATGACCATTATGCGAGCTAGAACTGCCTTGTTGAGCAACACTGAATTTCGCTACATGCCAGCATCCCTCCCTGGGGCGCATGGTTACCTTCAGGGCATGTACAGTGATGCATCCCATGAGGACTCACTCCTTTGCACCACTACTGAGATGTTGGAAGATAAGGACCGTGAAAACCGGGCCTTGCGTATGGAGCTCTTTAATGCTCGTGCTGATCATTGGGCCACCTTGACGAGGTTTGCACCTGCTGTGCAAGCCGGATACATGGACACGAGAGACTTGTACCCTGTGCGGGCTAGTCTGCCAGACTTCATGGAATGGCGTGAGGTGGGAGGCATCACCCCTCCTCGTGGGCCTCTTCTACCGCCATCTGTTGGACCGAGGCCGCATCCAAGTCCCTATGGTCCACAAGCACCGCAGGACCGTCTGTTCCCAGATGACCATGTTCCGCTTCCAGGTTTGGGTGGTGATTTCTATGAGGACTTCTACGGAACCGCCTGACCTAGTAGTAGTCTCGCTAGTATTGTAACAGTTGTATGTCCACCGTCCTGCGTGACCCGTGGAATATGACTTAGTGTGTATCAATTCCGGAGGTGTAGAAAAATAATGTATAGGAGCTTGGAATGCCTCCGATGAGATGTAACGTCTGTCGTCTTAGTTGTACTTCAGCTTGAGCTTGTACTAAACTATGTATGATGTGTATGACCGTTGGTATATATATGGCAGTTTCTATATTACCATGTCATACGGATGATCATCTCTGCATTCCTTATTATCCATTACATTCCGCACTTCCTTGGCCAGATTTTGCCATCCTGGTTTAAATCGCTGTTTTGTTTCCCAGGATGGTCAACACCCGCAGCAACCCTGCTGCTTCGGAGCAGGGAGAAGCTAGTGCACCTAGAGAGGAAAGTCTGCCTCAACCACCTTCTCTGGCCGAAGTGATGCTGGAGGCAGAGCGCAACAGGCGCGACACCAACCGCTTGCTGGAGCGGATTGAACAAAACACTGCACGTCAGCAAAGGGTCAATCCAGTGTCCATCAATGACTTTGTCAAGCTGTACCCGCCAAAGTTCAATCATTCCATCGAGCCTCTCGATGCGGATGACTGGCTCCGCAGCATCGCCCACAAGCTACGTTCTGCCAACGTAGCTGAAGATGATAAAGTCACCTTTGCTGCCTATCACCTCGAAGGCCCTGCCAGCCTTTGGTGGGAGAATTATGAAGCTATGCGTCCGGTCGGCCAACTCACTACTTGGGCTGATTTCAGTGCCGCTTTTCGTGAGCATCATATTCCGGAAGGTCTCATGGATCGCAAGAGGGAGGAGTTTTGTAACTTCACCCAGGGGAAGCTGTCTGTGGATGCATACAGTCGCGAGTTTGGAAAGCTTGCACGCTATGCTCCCGAAGAGGTATCCACCGATGCCAAGAAGCAGGCAAGGTTCCGCAAGGGACTTAGCCCTGAGCTCCGACGTGACCTTCGTCTGCATGAATGCATTTCTTTTCCGAAGCTAGTCAATAAGGCCATCAGTGCCAAGACAGGGCAGAACGATTTTGAAGCTTCACGTAAGCACTCCCGTGACTATGGATCTTCCTCCGGCTCTGGATCTCAAAAGCGCTGGGTCTGGATTCCAAATTCTGCTATGCCACCCAGGTATACCCCGAGGCCATCCTTTGAGGCGCCTCGCCCCAATCAGCAGTATATGCCGCCCAAGACTTTTGGTGGTCCCACTGCCAATGCTGCTCCACGCCCCAATATGACAACTTGTTTCAAGTGTGGTGAGCCGGGCCACTACATCCGTGAGTGTCCCCAGAACAACCCCAGCCAGTTCGGAAAGTCTGTTGGCCGTGGTAAGTCAACAGCAAAAGTGCTTGTCGCCAAGCCAGCCACCACTGCTCGTGGCCATGTCAACTACGTTTCAGCTGAAGAAACTCAAGAGGACCCCAACGTCGTTCTCGGTACGCTCCTTGTTAATTGCCATCCGGCAACTGTTCTCTTTGATACTGGAGCATCTCATTCATTTATTTCTGAGAGCTATGCTCGATTGCACAATACTACCTTTTGTGACATGCCCACCTCCATGGTAATTCAAACCCCTGGTTCTAAGTGGCAAACCTCTAGAATCAGCCATGGAAATGAAATTCTTGTTGACAGATTGGTCTTCCTTGCGTCACTAATAGCTCTCAAGTCTTCAGACATAAACATTATCTTGGGTATGGACTGGATGTCAGCTCATTACGCCAAGATTGACTGCTCAACTAGAACTGTCCAACTTACCCATCCATCGGGCAAGACAGTCAATGTTTTGACCCGAGTATCGGAGCGTCAGCTCTACTCTCTAAATGCCAATCCCCTTCCAGACCTCGAAGATATTCCGGTAGTCCGTGACTTCCCGGATGTCTTTCCAGAGGAACTGCCAGGTGTTCCACCTGACAGAGATGTCGAGTTCGTGATAGACCTTGTCCCAGGAACCGTCCCAATCTCTAGGAGACCTTATAAGATGGCACCCCTAGAACTAGCTGAGCTTAAGAAACAACTCGATGAGTCCTTGCAAAAGGGTTTCATCCGTCCTAGTTCATCTCCATGGGCTTGCCCCGTCCTCTTCGTCAAGAAGAAGGATGGAACGGATCGGATGGTTGTAGATTACCGACCTGTCAATTTGGTCACTATCAAGAACAAGTATCCGCTCCCCAGGATCAACGATCTGTATGACCAGCTCGCTGGATCCTCAGTCTTTTCCAAAATGGATTTGAGGTTGGGCTACCATCAAATCAAAATCAAGAACGGGGACATTCCCAAAACGGCTTTCGTTACTCGTTACGGCCAATACGAGTACACCGTCATGTCCTTCGGTTTAACCAATGCTCCAGCCACCTTCTCTCGGTTAATGAACTCGATCTTCATGGAGTACTTGGATAAATTCGTCGTGGTATACCTCGATGATATACTCATCTACTCCAAGAATGAGGAAGAACATGCCGAACATCTAAGGCTAGTATTGATGAAACTTCGAGAGCATCGTCTTTATGCTAAATTCTCCAAGTGCGAATTCTGGTTGCCAGAAGTGACCTATCTGGGCCATGTAATCTCTGGCAAGGGCATTGCTGTCAATCCCGAGCGAGTTCAAGCTGTCCTTGACTGGACTCCACCTGAAACGGTCAAGCAAGTTCGGAGTTTTCTTGGTTTAGCGAGCTATTGCCGTCGCTTCGTCGAGAATTTCTCCAAGGTTGCTAAGCCTCTAACTGAACTCCTCAAGAAAGATAAAAAGTTCGAGTGGACCCCACAGTGCGAGTTCAGCTTTCAGGAACTGAAAAGACGCCTGACATCTGCCCCCGTACTGGTACCACCAGATTTCTCCAAGGACTTTGTTATCTATTGCGACGCCTCGCGACAAGGACTAGGTTGCATACTCATGCAAGATCGTCATGTGATTGCCTATGCATCTCGACAGTTGCGTCCACATGAGGATAATTATCCTACTCATGATCTAGAGCTTGCAGCAGTAGTCCATGCACTCAAAACCTGGCGACATTACCTTTTGGGTAATCGTTGCGAAATCTACACTGATCACCAAAGTTTGAAATATATCTTCACCCAACCGGATTTGAATCTCAGGCAAAGACGTTGGGTCGAGTTGATCTCGGATTACGACTTAGGAATAACTTACACCCCAGGCAAAGCCAATGTTATGGCTGATGCACTAAGTCGTAAATCTTATTGTAACAATCTGATGTTACAACAAGGTCAACCACTTCTCCACGAGGAATTTCATAAGCTCAACCTTCACATTGTTCCTCGAGGATTCCTTTCCACCCTGGTGGCGAAACCTAACCTTACGGATCAAATCATTACCGCACAGCGGTATGATAGAGGAATATCTCGGATTAAGGAGAACATTGCTAGCGGAGTTGCTAAATGTTTTTCCATGGATGAACGAGGTGTTGTCTTCTTCAAGAACTGCTTGGTGGTTCCCAAGAAACAACAATTACGACAATTGATCCTTAAGGAAGCTCATGAATCCCCTCTCACCATTCATCCCGGTAGTACTAAAATGTATCAAGACCTACCCCAGAGGTTTTGGTGGACCAGGATGAAGAGAGAAATCGCTCAATACATTGCAACTTGCGACGTCTGTCGTCGTGTTAAAGCAGAGCATCAACGGCCTGCTGGCACCCTTCAGCCCTTGGATATTCCTGAATGGAAATGGGATAAAATCGGTATGGATTTCATCACCGGGTTTCCCAGGACCAAAAGAGGGAATAATGCTATCTTCGTTGTTGTCGATCGTCTCTCCAAAGTAGCCCACTTTTTACCTGTTCGCGAGAGTATAACCGCTGGCCAGCTAGCTGACTTATACATCTCTCGAATAGTGTCTCTTCATGGTGTTCCATTAGAAATTAATTCGGACCGTGGAAGTATTTTCACCTCTCGATTTTGGGAAAGTTTCCAAAATGCTATGGGGACTCGTCTCTCCTTTAGCACCGCCTTCCATCCTCAATCAAGTGGTCAAGTAGAACGAGTCAATCAAATTCTGGAGGATATGCTCCGAGCTTCTGTCATCTCCTTCGGTATGGATTGGGAGAAGTGCCTTCCATTTGCCGAGTTCGCTTATAACAACAGTTATCAAGCTAGCTTGGGTAAAGCTCCTTTCGAAGTTCTTTATGGACGAAAATGTCGAACGCCTCTTAACTGGTCAGAAACCGGCGAAAGACAACTCTTCGGCCCGGACATGATCCGTGATGCAGAAGAGCAGGTTCGTATTATTCGTGAGAAGTTGAAAACCGCCCAGTCCCGACAAAAGAGTCAGTATGACCGCAAGCATAAGCCCATGGCTTATGAAGTCGGCGAGATGGCTTATCTTCGGGTTACACCTTTAAAGGGAACCCATCGATTCGGTATCAAAGGCAAATTGGCTCCTCGTTTCATTGCACCTTTTCGCATTCTTGCCAAACGAGGAGAAGTTGCCTACCAATTGGAACTACCTCCGCATCTCTCCAGAGTTCATGATGTCTTCCACGTTTCTCAACTCAGGCGTTGCTTCTCGGATCCTATCCGCGGAGTGGACCACGAAACGCTTGATCTCCAAGATAACCTCACTTATCGGGAATACCCCGTTCGTATCCTTGATCAAGCCGAGCGTACCACTCGACGCCACAATATCAAGTTTCTCAAGGTTCAATGGTCACACCATTCCGAGCAAGAAGCTACATGGGAAAGGGAGGATCGTCTTCGACTTGAGTACCCCACCTTCTTTCCGACAGATCCTAAATCTCGGGACGAGATTCTTTTGAGTGGGGGTGAGTTGTCACATCCCTAGCTAGGCCATGCATTAGAGTGTGCATCATGTTTAAATTTTATTAATTCTGAATTGGGAAATGCCAGAACCCCCAACACACACTTCCCCCCCTGGAAATAACTAGGGTTTACTAAAATCTTTTTCAATGAACCTGAAATGCCCTTCTAAAATGTTCACCCTCTTTGTCTTGGATTAAACCCCCTGGCAAAAATAGTGCACATTTTTCTAGGCCAACAGAAGGTTATTGAATTAACACATAAGTATTTGAATTTGGGCATTTAAAAAATTATAAAAATATTTTAAATGTTCAAATATTCTCAAACAGAAATGTTTCATGTTGTCTATATTATAAATAGCAAGCATGAGCAGTTTGGGGATTTTTGAAGTTGTTTAAGTATTTTAAATAAGTCCACAAAGTTGCAGATGAAATAGAAAAAGAAAACAGTTAATCAGAGGAAAACTAACCTGGACGCTACCCACCTGCCGGCCCACCTGGCGGCCCAGCACTGTGCTGGCCCGCGCCAGCCAGCTGCTTCGTCCCTGCCAGGCAGGCAGGGAGCTGACGCCGGCGAGCGCGAGCTCGCCACGGCGCCAGCAGCTTGCCGCCTCGCGCGCCTGGACGCTGGGCGACCCCCACGTCACACCCCGACGCCCTGGACACGTTCATTTCCCCCCTGCTTCTCTCCCTCGCTCTTCCCCGCCATGGCCGACGCCATCGTCGCCGCTCCGCCGCCGTAGCCATAGCTGCCGTCATCCCCGTGCCACCCGACCGTGTCCACGAGCTCCGCCACCTTCTTCTCCTTCGAGCAAGACGAGCCCCGAGCGCTCGCGTGCCCCGAAGCCACCGCACCGACCCCGCCTGAGTCCACCGTCGCCGGAGATCCCCTTCAACGCCGTCGCCACACCAGCTCGTCTCCGACCACGCCGTCTGGCTCTGCGAGTTCGCTGTGAGCATAGCCACCTCCCCATCCTCTCCTTTCCTCCTCTCGTGCACCACAGCGACTGCACGATGCTCACCCGCACGCCCCGCCGCGGAGCTCGTCGCCGACGTGTCTCCGGCTAACCAACAACCACCCCACCGTGTCCAATGGCCTCACCGCAACCCCAGGAGGCCAACGCACTACTGCACGCACCTCGCCGTGCCCCGCAGCCCCGGTTCCACCTTCACCCGAGCCCCGGCGCCGCCAAACTCGTCGCCGGCGCCAACTCCGGCCACCCCGACCCCAACCAACTCCACCAAGAGTTGCGGGTCAGCTCCCGCATCACGTAGACGTGCTCCGCCGTCGATTTGGTCGCCGGAGCACGAATCTACACTCCCTCCGCCGCGTCTGAACGTCGCCGGCGGCTCAACGCCGGCGGAGTTGACCCGTTGACCCCCTGGGTCTATGACATGTGGGCCCCGCCCGCTAACTAATCCAAGATTAGGATTAATCTAATCTGTTTAATCAAATAACCCTGACACGCGGGACCCACGTGTCAGGTTTGACCTGGACCGAGTCTGTTGACCTGCTGAGGTCAGCATGACCTCATGCTGACGCAATAACTAATTACTGGATTTATTTTTATACAGGAAAATCCAGAAAATAGTTCAAACTTCAAAAATTCATAGAAAATTATCTGTAACTCCAAATGCAAAGTTTTATATATGAAAAATGATCAGAAAAATCCAATCTACCCATTGGTGCTAGTTTCATGCATGTTAAAACAAGTTAAACCCCCTGTTTAGGCATTATAATATATTGCACTAATATGATCTTATAAATGCACTACCATTTGAATCTTTGGTTCAAATGGGGTCATTTCCTTCTGGTTTAACTTGCATTTAGTCAGAACACATCCATATTGCCATGTCATAGCATGCATCATATTGTTGCATATCGTCATGTGTTGTTCATGTTTCGATGTGTTCTCCGTGGTAGGTTCTGCCTCCGAGGATATTCACGAGTATCCAACTGAAGGGCAGTACTCTACTACCACTCCATCAGGCAAGCAACTCATTGATCATTCCGATACAAACCCATGTTCTCGCTTCTGCTCTCGTTTACTGCACTAAGACAACGCGTTTCAAACTGCTGTGTGTCGCGGTAGTTGAACCCACTTCCTTTGCATGACCTGTCATTGCCACAGTAACTAGATGAAACCCACTAGCATGTGTAGGAGTTGATTGAGCCATTACATGTGTGTGTGTTCCTACCATGCTATGCTTGCTATGCTTAGAGTTGTGTCAGGTCTGGCTCATCGGGATGATGAACTGGAGTGAAAGGTTGTGTCGGTGACAAGAGTGAAGTGTTGAACACGATTTGGTAAAGGAATCGATGAGAGGCCATGTAGGAGTACATGGTGGGTTGTTTCATTGAGGCCGTCCTTAGGAACTGAGTTCTGTGTTTGTGATCCATGATACAGTTACTACCACACATTGGGATCCTTAATTGACTCTCTCGGCTTCTTGATCACACTTGTTCTCTGTCCAGGAGCTGCAAAGTAGTTTCTGGTGTTTGTAGTATGATGGGGGCCGCACGCAGTGCTGACCATCGGGGTGGGCTGTGTTGCGGTAGGCACGTGGCACGGTGTACCGACTCGCCCGTTTGGTGTCTCGGGAACCCTGTTCACATCGTTCGGGGCCGTTAGTGGAAACCTCGGCTGGACTCCCTGCGGATGGAACCCGAATAGGCGATAGACCTGGACTAGAGACTTGAGTGTTTAGGTAGGCCGTGGCCGACACCCTCGCTGGGCTTCCGCTTGAAGGTTGCCGAGTACATGTCGTGTAAACGGCGATAAGTGGTGAGAGCGTGTGTGAAGAAGTACACCCCTGCAGGGTTAACATCATCTATTCGAATAGCCGTGTCCGCGGTAATGGACTTCTGGGTTGCCTATATCAGTTCATAGACAAGTTAAATGGATACTGCTAAAAATCTCAAGATAAGTGTGAGTACCGCGGATGGCCCTCTCGTGGGATGGCGAGAGAGGATCCACGGTGGAGTATTGTGTTGGTGTTAGTGGACTCGTGTGCGACAAATGTTTTACAAGTGGTGTCTATCGTAGGATAGCTTAGCCAAGAGTCAAAGCTGGCTTGCTGCAATAACCCCACTACCTTCTTGAGAATGTGCATGTATAGTAGGTTCCTGTTGTAAGACTTGCTGAGTACCTCCGTACTCATGTTGCTTTAATCATGTTTTTCAGACGACTGCTCCAACCCCTCTGATGGGTTCTATGTAGAGCTCGACGTTGACGAGTGACTTATCACCCAGGTGGTGATCCAAGACTTGTGAAGGGTCTTTGTAGATAGACAGGCTTCGTCAAGCCTTCTTTCTTTCTAGTGTCTGTACTCAGACTACTTTGCTTCCGCATGTGCTTGTATGTTTGTATGACTTGAGTGTTGGGTCATGTGACCCCTATCTGTATGAATGATATGTATGGCTCCTCGGAGCCTTCTAAATAAAGTACTTGAGTCGTAGAGTACTGTTGTGTTGCCATGTTGTATTTACTCATATCGGGCATATTGTGTGTATGATTGAAATGCTTGGTATGAGTGGGATCCGACTGTCTAGTTGTTTATCCTTGGCAGCCTTTCATATGGGGAAATGTAAGTCTTGTGCTTCTGAGCGATAGTAGTCCGCTACAGCCCGGTTCACCGGAGTCCTGCTAGCCCAGCACTACTGCTTGGACACTTGACTGGCCGGCATGTGTTTCACGTCGTTCCTATGTCTGTCCCTTAGGGGGAATGTCACGCGCTGATATTCGGAGTCCTGCCTAGCCTGCTACAGCCCGGGTTACCGGAGTCCTGTTAGCCCAGTGCTACAGCCCGAATAGATACGTTGATGACCGACATGTTCGATGTGATTCATGTATGCCTGTCCTCATAGGCTAGCGCCGCTTTGGGTTCACGACTAGCCATGTCGGCCCGGGTTCTCTGTCATATGGATGCTAGCGACACTATCATATACGTGAGCCAAAAGGCGCAAACGGTCCCGGGCCAGGTAAGGTGGCACCCGGGGGAGTACCGTGCGTGAGGCCGCAAAGTGATATGATGTGTTACACGCTGGATCGATGTGGCTTAGGATCGGGGTCCTGACAAATTATCTGTTGAATCAGCCCTGTCCAAAGCATGGGAGTAGAGAGGAGCCAGCAAACCACCTTTGGAAGGATTGTTATATCATGCAAGAGTTTAAGAGCTCCAATGCTTTCCGGTACGACCCCAGCTCTGGTGGCGGTTCAGGATCCGGGCCGAGTCATGGTGGAGGAAATCCCGGTTCAGGGTTTAATGGTAATCCGAGCGGACATAGCAATCAGCATAATCAAAACAGTCAGCAACAGCAGCAGTCGGGTTACCAGAGCAATCCAAAGCAGCTAAATAGTGGACAATATCATGTGTTTACCACCAGCTTGGACAAGCGAGACCGAAAGGTCTAGAAGCGGGCAGTTAACTCTGTTGAACCGGCCGTGCCACGGTATCTGTGCTGGTCAGAGCAGCCGATCATATGGAGTAGAGAGGATCACCCTTCCCGGGTTGACAATCCAGGTCAGCTGGCTTTAGTGGTGGCGCCTCAGGTGGGAGGTTATAAGTTCACCAAGGTACTCATGGATGGGGGTAGCAGTATTAATATCCTATACTATGAGACCTTTCGACGCATGGGGCTAAAGGATAAAGACCTCCGCCCTTCAAACATGGTTTTCCATGGTGTGGTGCCTGGTAAGTCAGCATACCCCGTGGGCAAGATAGCCTTGGAAGTAGCCTTCAGAGATGATCACGATTCCCGATCAGAGACACTGACGTTCGAGGTGGTGAAAATCCAAAGCCCATACCATGCCCTGTTTGGCCGGCCGGCCTATGCCAAGTTCATGGCACGGCCCTGCTATGTGCATCTACAGCTCAAGATGCCGGGTTATAAGGGGACCATCACGGTTCACGGAAGCCGTAAGATCGCTTTGGAGTGCGAGGAAGGAGACGCCGCGTATGCGGAGTCGGTTTGTGCTACCGAGGAGCTCAAGTACTATAAAGACAACGTTGATCCGACGAATATGACCCCTTTAAAGAAGCCTACTATAGAGCATGATCCGACCTTGAAGTTCACGTCGGCGGCTGAGACCAAGCTTGTTGACTTCGTACCTGGCGATTCGTCCAAGCAGTTCAGCATCAGCGCCAATCTGGATCCGAAATAGGAAGACGCGCTCATCGAGTTCATCCGTGAGAATCGGGACATCTTTGCATGGAAACCTTCTGACATGCCAGGTGTACCGAGGCAACTCGCTGAGCACACCCTTAATATGGATCCTAAATACAAACTGGTGAAACAGTTCCTCCGCCGGTTCAACGAGGAGAGGAGAAAGGCTATCGGAGAAGAGGTGGCCAGGCTATTGGCAGCTGGCTTCATCATTGAAGTTTTTCACCCTGAGTGGCTTGCTAATCCGGTGCTGGTCCTTAAAAAAATGGCACCTGGCGCATGTGTGTGGATTATACGGATCTTAATAAGGCTTGCCCTGCGGATCCTTTTGCCCTCCCCCGTATTGATCAAATCACTGATGCTACAGCGGGTTGTGAGCGCTTATGTTTCTTGGATGCATACTCCGGCTATCATCAGATTAAAATGGCAGTTAAGGACCAGGAGAAGATGGCGTTCATAACTCCCTTTGGACCCTTCTGCTATGTGTCTATGCCTTTTGGGCTCAAAAGTGCCCAGGCAACTTATCAACGGTGTGTGCAAAATTGTCTCCACAAACAGATTGGCCGTAATGTGCATGCTTATGTGGATGATATTGTGGTTAAGTAAAGGGAGAAGGAGACTTTGGTCGATGATTTGAAGGAGACCTTTGATAACCTCAGGACGTACAAGATGATGCTCAATCCGGCCAAATGTGTCTTTGGTGTACCAGCTGGCAAGTTATTGGGTTTTCTGGTGTCCCATAGGGGAATTGTGGCTAATCCGGAGAAGATCACGGCTATCACCTCTCTGACTAAACCGAAGTGTATTAATGATGTTCAACGTCTGGCAGGTCGGATTGCTGCACCAAGTCGGTTTATCAGCCGCCTCGGGGAGAAAGAGATCCCTTTGTATCAAATGTTGAAGAAGATGGATCAGTTCGTCTGGAGTTCTGCTGCTGATCAGGCATTGGAGGACTTAAAGCGGCAGTTGGCCAATCCACCCGTGCTCGCCGCTCCCATTGATAGGGAACCATTGCTGCTGTATGTTGCTGCTAATGCTCGCGTAGTTAGTGTGGCTATTGTGGTGGAGCGGAAGGAGGCGGGCAAAGAGTACCCGGTTCAGCGTCCGGTTTACTATATCAGCGAGGAGCTTATTGAATCCAAACAAAGATATCCGCATTGGCAGAAGCTGGTATATGGAGTTTTTATGGCGAGCCGGAAGTTGAAGCAATATTTCCAAGGGCATCCCATCACAGTGGTCAGCTCTGCTCCTTTGGGTGATATCATCCAAAACCGAGAAGCAACTGGTCGGATTGCCCAGTGGGCTATCGAGCTTGGACCGCACGGTTTAAAATACGTGCCTCGTACTGCGATAAAGTCCCAGGCACTTGTTGACTTCATCAAAGATTGGACGGAGTTGCAAGTCCCTGAAGAGAAGCCGGATCACACATATTGGACCATTCATTTTGATGGATCACGCCAATTGGAGGGCTCGGGGGCTGGAGTCATATTAACTTCCCCACGAGGTGACAAGTTTTGTTATGTTCTCCGTTTAATGTTCCCTTGTACTAACAATGCAGCAGAGTACGAAGCCTTGCTCCATGGTCTCCGGATGGCTAAGGAGATGAACTTAAGTCCGGTTAAGTGCTTCGGCGACTCGGATCTGGTGGCCCAACAGGTGTCTGGTACATGGGATTCTAAAGATCCACTCATGGCTGCATATTGTCGTGAGGTTGATGTGGTCGCAGGTCACTTCAAGGGGTATCAGGTGGACCACGTGGACCGATGGAAGAACGAGGCGGCAGATGCTTTAAGTCGGCTGGGTTCACGGCGTAAACCGGTACCACCTAATGTGTTCCTTGATGTGCTATACAACCCATCGGTTCAACTACCCGGTGAAGCGGATTTGGCGGTTCCTGACCCGGAGGCTCAGTTGGTGGCGGCGCTACACGTCATCCCGGATTGGACGCTTCCTTACCTGGCGTACATGAACCGAGTGTTGGAAATATGCCCTAGAGGCAATAATAAAAGCATTATTATTATATTTCCTTATTCATGATAATTGTCTTTATTCGTGCTATAATTGTGTTATCCGGAAATCGTAATACATGTGTGAATAACAGACAACAATATGTCCCTAGTGAGCCTCTAGTTGACTAGCTCGTTGATCGATAGATAGTCATGGTTTCCTGACTATGGACATTGGATGTCATTGATAACGAGATCACATCATTAGGAGAATGATGTGATGGACGAGACCCAATCCTAAACATAGCATAAGATCGCATAGTTCGTTTGCTAGAGTTTTCCAATGTCAAGTATCCTTTCCTTAGACCATGAGATCGTGTAACTCCCGGATACCGTAGGAGTGCTTTGGGTGTGCCAAACGTCACAACGTAACTGGGTGACTATAAAGGTATACTACGGGTATCTCTGAAAGTGTCTGTTGGGTTGACACGGATCGAGACTAGGATTTGTCACTCCGCTTGACGGAGAGGTATCACCGGGCCCTCTCGGTAATGCATCATCATAATGAGCTCAATGTGATCAAAGTGTTTGATCACGGGATCATGCATTACGGTACGAGAAAAGTGACTTGCCGGTAACGAGATTCAACGAGGTATTGGGATACCGATGATCGAATCTCGGGCAAGTAAAATACCGATTGACAAAGGGAATCGTATACGGGATTAATTGAATCCTTGACATCGTGGTTCATCCGATGAGATCATCGTGGAGCATGTGGGAGCCAACATGGGTATCCAGATCCCGCTGTTGGTTATTGCCCGAGAGCCGTCTCGGTCATGTGTGCATGTCTCCCGAACCCGTAGGGTCTACACACTTAAGGTTCCGTGACGCTAGGGTTGTAGGGATATGTATGTGCAGTAACCCGAATGTTGTTCGGAGTCCTGGATGAGATCCCGGACTTCACGAGGAGTTCCGGAATAGTCCGGAGGTAAAGAATTATATATAGGAAGTGCTGTTTCGGCCATCGGGACAAGTTTCGGGGTTATCGGTATTGTACCGGGACCACCGGAGGGTCCCGGGGGGTCCACCAGGTGGGGCCACCTGCCCCGGTGGGCCACATGGGCCTTAGGGGGTGCGCCTTGTCCTGCTTGGGCCAAGGGGAACCAGCCCCAAAGGGCCCATGCGCCTAGGGTTCCAAAAGGGAGGAGTCCTAGTGGTGGAAGGCACCTCCTAGATGGCTTGGGGGGGAGGGAAACCTCCCTGGCCGCCGCCCCCTTGGGAGATCAGATCTCCCAGGGCCGGCGCCCCCCCAGAGGCCTATATAAAGGGGGGAGGGGAGGGGGCAAGGCACCCCTTTGCCCTGGCGCCTCCCTCTCCCTCACCAACACCTCCTCCTCCTCCGTAGAGCTCGGCGAAGCCCTGTCGGAGTACTGTGGCTCCACCATCACCACGCCGTCGTGCTGCTGCTGGAGTCTTCTTCCCCAACCTCTCCTTTGCCTTGCTGGATCAAGAAGAAGGAGACATTACGCTGACCGTACGTGTGTTGAACGCGGAGGTGCCGTGCTTTCGGTGCTAGGATCTCCGGTGATTTGGATCACGATGTGTACGACTACTTCATCCCCGTTCATTGAACGCTTCCGCTCGCGATCTACAAAGTGGTATGTAGATGCAATCTCTCTCTCCCATGACTCGTTGCTAGATGAACTAATAGATGGATCTTGGTGAAACCGTAGGAAAAATTTTAATTTTCTGCAACGTTCCCCAACAGTGGTATCAGAGCTAGGTCTATGCGTAGTTCTCTATTGCACGAGTAGAACACAATTTGTTGTGGGCGTAGATGTTGTCAATTTTTCTTGCCGCTACTAGTCTTATCTTGCTTCAGTGGTATTGTGGGATGAAGCGGCCCGGACCAACCTTACACGTACGCTTACGTGAGACCGGTTCCACCGACTAACATGCACTAGTTGCATAAGGTGGCTGGCGGGTGTCTGTCTCTCCCACTTTAGTTGGAGCGGATTCGATGAAAAGGGTCCTTATGAAGGGTAAATAGAAGTTGACAAATCACGTTGTGGCTTTCACGTAGGTAAGAAAACGTTCTTGCTAGAACCCTAATTCAGCCACGTAAAACTTGCAACAACAATTAGAGGACGTCTAACTTGTTTTTGCAGCAAGTGCTTTGTGATATGATATGGCCAAAGTTGTGATGAATGATGAATGATCTATATGTGATGTATGAGATGTTCATGCTATTGTAATAGGAATCACGACTTGCATGTCGATGAGTATGACAACCGGCAGGAGCCATAGGAGTTGTCTTTATTTTTGTATGACCTGCGTGTCATTGAGAAACGCCATGTAAATTACTTTACTTTATTGCTAAACGCGTTAGCCATAGTAGTAGAAGTAATAGTTGGCGAGCAACTTCATGGAGACACGATGATGGAGATCATGGTGTCAAGCCGGTGACAAGATGATCATGGAGCCCCAAGATGGAGATCAAAGGAGCTATGTGATATTGGCCATATCATGTCACGTTTATTATTTGATTGCATGTGATGTTTATCATGTTTTGCATCTTGTTTACTTAGAACAACGATAGTAAATAAGATGATCCCTCATAATAATTTCAAGAAAGTGTTCACCCTAACTGTGCACCGTTGCGACAGTTCGTTGTTTCGAAGCACCACGTGATGATCGGGTGTGATAGATTCTAACGTTCACATACAACGGGTGTAAGACAGATTTACACACGCAAAACACTTAGGTTGACTTGACGAGCCTAGCATGTACAGACATGGCCTCGGAACACAGAAGACCGAAAGGTCGAGCATGAGTCGTATAGAAGATACGATCAACATGAAGATGTTCACGATGTTGACTAGTCCGTCTCACGTGATGATCGGACACGGCCTAGTTGACTCGGATCATGTAATACTTAGATGACTAGAAGAGGGATGTCTATCTAAGTGGGAGTTCATTAAATAATTTGATTAAATGAACTTTATTATCATGAACTTAGTCTAAAAATTTTACAATATGTCTTGTAGATCAAATGGCCAACGTAGTCCTCAACTTCAACGCGTTCCTAGAGAAAACCAAGCTGAAAGACGATGGTAGCAACTATACGGACTGGGTCCGGAACCTGAGGATCATCCTCATAGCTGCCAAGAAAGATTATGTCCTACGAGCACCGCTGGGTGACGCACCTATTCTCCCTGCAGAACAAGACATTATGAACGCTTGGCAGTCACGCTGCGATGATTACTCCCTCGTTCAGTGCGGCATGCTTTACAGCTTAGAGCCGGGGCTCCAAAAGCGTTTTGAGAGACATGGAGCATATGAGATGTTCGAAGAGCTAAAAATGGTTTTCCAAGCTCATGCCCGGGTTGAGAGATATGAAGTCTCCGACAAATTTGGAGGAAAATGGCTCTGTCAGTGAACACATACTCAAAATGTCTGGGTTACACAACCGCTTGACTCAACTGGAAGTTAATCTCCCGGATGAAGCGGTCATTGCCAGAATCCTCCAGTCGCTTCCACCTAGCTACAAGAGCTTTGTGATGAACTACAATATGCAGGGGATGGTAAAGACCATTCCTGAGGTATATGCTATGCTGAAATCAACAGAGGTAGAAATCAAGAAGGAGCATCAAGTGTTGATGGGGAATAAAACCACTAAGTTCAAGAAGGGCAAGGGTAAAAAGAACTTCAAGAAGGACGGCAAGGAAGTTGCCGCGCCCGGTAAGCAAGTTGCCGGGAAGAAGCCAAAGAATGGACCCAAGTCCGAGACTGAGTGTTTTTATTGCAAGGGAAGTGGTCACTGGAAGCGGAACTGACCCAAATACTTAGCGGACAAGAAGGCCGGCAAAACAAAAGGTATATGTGATATACATGTAATTGATGTGTACCTTACCAGTACTCGTAGTAGCTCTTGGGTATTTGATACCGGTGCAGTTGCTCACATTTGTAACTCAAAACAGGAGCTGCGGAATAAACGGAGACTGGCGAAGGACGAGGTGACGATGCGCGTCGGGAATGGTTCCAAGGTCGATGTGATCGCCGTCGGCACGCTGCCTCTACATTTACCTACGGGATTAGTTTTAAACCTCAATAATTGTTATTTGGTGCCAAGTTTGAGCATGAACATTGTATCTGGATCTCGTTTAATTCGAGATGGCTACTCATTTAAATCCGAGAATAATGGTTGTTCTATTTATATGAGAGATATGTTTTGTGGTCATGCTCCGATGGTTAATGGTTTATTCTTAATGAATCTCGTACGTGATGATACACATATTCATAGTGTGAATACCAAAAGAGATTAACACCCTCACTGATGACTTGAGTAGATATGGGTATGTCAACTTAATGAAACACAAGTCTGAGACCTTTGAAAAATTCAGGGAATTTCAGAGTGAGGTTGAAAATCAACGTGAGAAAAAGATCAAATTTCTATGATCAGATCGTGGAGGAGAATACATGAGTCACGAATTTGGCACACACTTAAGAAAATGTGGAATAGTTTCACAACTCATGTCGCCTGGAACACCTCAGCGTAATGGTGTGTCTGAACGTCGTAATCGCACTCTATTAGATATGGTGCGATCTATGATGTCTCTTACCGATTTACCGCTATCTTTTTGGGGCTATGCTTTAGAGACTGCCGCATTCACTTTAAATAGGGCTCCGTCGAAATCCGTTGAGACGACACCGTATGAATTATGGTTTGGGAAGAAACCTAAGCTGTCGTTTCTAAAAGTTTGGGGATGCGATGCTTATGTCAAGAAACTTCAACCTGAGAAGCTCGAACCGAAGTCGGAAAAATGTGTCTTCATAGGATACCCTAAAGAAACTGTTGGGTATACCTTCTACCTCAGATCCGAAGGCAAGATCTTTGTTGCCAAGAATGGATCCTTTCTAGAGAAAGAGTTTCTCTCGAAAGAAGTAAGTGGGAGGAAAGTAGAACTTGATGAAGTGTTACCTCTTGAACCGGAAAATGGCGAAACTCAAGAAAACGTTTCTGAGGTGCCTGCACCGACTAGAGAGGAAATTAATGATGATGATCAAGATCAAGCTCCTACTGAAATTCGAAGGTCCACAAGGACACGTTCCGCACCAGAGTGGTACGGGAACCCTGTCTTGGAAATCATGTTGTTAGACAACGGTGAACCATCGAACTATGAGGAAGCAATGGTGGGCCCGGATTCCGACAAATGGCTGGAAGCCATGAAATCCGAGATAGGATCCATGTATGAAAATGAAGTATGGACTTTGACTGACTTGCCCGTTGAACTGCGAGCCATAGAAAATAAATGGATCTTTAAGAAGAAGACAGACGCTGATGGAAATGTGACCATCTATAAAGCTCGGCTTGTCGCTAAGGGTTATCGACAAGTTCAAGGAATTGACTACGATGAGACTTTCTCACCGGTAGCGAAGCTGAAGTCCGTCCGAATCATGTTAGCAATTGCCGCATACTATGATTATGAGATATGGCAAGTGGACGTCAAAACGGCATTCCTTAATGGTTTCCTTAAGGAAGAATTGTATATGATGCAGCCGGAAGGTTTTGTCGATCCTAAGAATGCTGACAAGGTGTGCAAGCTCCAACGCTCGATTTATGGGCTGGTGCAAGCATCTCGGAGTTGGAACATTCGCTTTGATGAGATGATCAAAGCGTTTGGGTTTACACAGACTTATGGAGAAGCCTGTGTTTACAAGAAAGTGAGTGGGAGCTCTGTAGCATTTCTCATATTATATGTAGACGACATACTTTTGATGGGAAATGATATAGAACTCTTGGACAGCATTAAGGCCTACTTGAATAAAAGTTTTTCAATGAAGGACCTTGGAGAAGCTGCTTATATATTAGGCATCAAGATCTATAGAGATAGATCGAGACGCCTCATAGGTCTTTCACAAAGCACATACCTTGATAAAGTATTGAAGAAGTTCAATATGGATCAATCTAAGAAAGGGTTCTTACCTGTGTTACAAGGTGTGAAATTGAGCTCAGCTCAATGTCCGACCACGGCAGAAGATATAGAAGAGATGAACGTCATCCCCTATGCCTCAGCCATAGGTTCTATTATGTATGCCATGCTGTGTACCAGACCTGATGTAAACCTTGCCGTAAGTTTGGTAGGAAGGTACCAAAGTAATCCCGGCAAGGAACACTGGACAGCGGTCAAGAATATCCTGAAGTACCTGAAAAGGACCAAGGAAATGTTTCTTGTTTATGGAGGTGACGAAGAGCTCGTCGTAAAAGGTTACGTCGATGCTAGCTTCGACACAGATCTGGATGACTCTAAGTCACAAACCGGATACATGTATATTTTGAATGGTGGGGCAGTAAGCTGGTGCAGTTGCAAGCAAAGCGTCGTGGCAGGATCTACATGTGAAGCGGAGTACATGGCAGCCTCGGAGGCAGCACATGAAGCAATTTGGGTGAAGGAGTTCATCACCGACCTCGGAGTCATACCCAATGCGTCGGGGCCAATCAAGCTCTTCTGTGACAACACTGGAGCTATTGCACTTGCAAAGGAGCCCAGGTTTCACAAGAAGACCAGGCACATCATTCGTCGCTTCAACTCCATTCGTGAAAATGTTCAAGATGGAGACATAGAAATTTGTAAAGTGCACACGGATCTGAATGTCACAGATCCGTTGACTAAACCTCTCCCTAAGGCAAAACATGATCAGCACCAGAACTCTATGGGTGTTCGATTCATCACAATGTAACTAGATTATTGACTCTAGTGCAAGTGGGAGACTGTTGGAAATATGCCCTAGAGGCAATAATAAAAGCATTATTATTATATTTCCTTATTCATGATAATTGTCTTTATTCGTGCTATAATTGTGTTATCCGGAAATCGTAATACATGTGTGAATAACAGACAACAATATGTCCCTAGTGAGCCTCTAATTGACTAGCTCGTTGATCGATAGATAGTCATAGTTTCCTGACTATGGACATTGGATGTCATTGATAACGAGATCACATCATTAGGAGAATGATGTGATGGACGAGACCCAATCCTAAACATAGCATAAGATCGCATAGTTCGTTTGCTAGAGTTTTCCAATGTCAAGTATCCTTTCCTTAGACCATGAGATCGTGTAACTCCCGGATACCGTAGGAGTGCTTTGGGTGTGCCAAATGTCACAACGTAACTGGGTGACTATAAAGGTATACTACGGGTATCTCTGAAAGTGTCTGTTGGGTTGACACGGATCGAGACTGGGATTTGTCACTCCGCTTGACGGAGAGGTATCACCGGGCCCTCTCGGTAATGCATCATCATAATGAGCTCAATGTGATCAAAGTGTTTGATCACGGGATCATGCATTACGGTACGAGAAAAGTGACTTGCCGGTAACGAGATTCAACGAGGTGTTGGGATACCGACGATCGAATCTCGGGCAAGTAAAATACCGATTGACAAAGGGAATCGTATACGGGATTAATTGAATCCTTGACATCGTGGTTCATCCGATGAGATCATCGTGGAGCATGTGGGAGCCAACATGGGTACCCAGATCCCGCTGTTGGTTATTGCCCAAGAGCCGTCTCGGTCATGTCTGCATGTCTCCCGAACCCATAGGGTCTACACACTTAAGGTTCGGTGACGCTAGGGTTGTAGGGATATGTATGTGCAGTAACCCGAATGTTGTTCGGAGTCCCGGATGAGATCCCGGATGTCATGAGGAGTTCCGGAATAGTCCGTAGGTAAAGAATTATATATAGGAAGTGCTGTTTCGACCATCCGGACAAGTTTCGGGGTTATCGGTATTGTACCGGGACCACCGGAGGGTCCCGGGGGGTCCACCAGGTGGGGCCACCTACCCCGGTGGGCCACATGGGCCTTAGGGGGTGCGCCTTGGCCTGCTTGGGCCAAGGGGAACCAGCCCCAAAGGGCCCATGCGCCTAGGGTTCCAAAAGGGAGGAGTCCTAGTGGTGGAAGGCACCTCCTAGATGGCTTGGGGGGAGGGAAACCTCCCTGGCCGCCGCCCCCTTGGGAGATCAGATCTCCCAGGGCCGGCGCCCCCCCCCCAGAGGCCTATATAAAGGGGGAGGGGAGGGGGGCAAGGCACCCCTTTTCCCTGGCGCCTCCCTCTCCCTCACCAACACCTCCTCCTCCTCCGTAGAGCTCGGCGAAGCCCTGTCGGAGTACTGCGGCTCCACCATCACCACGCCGTCGTGCTGCTGCTGGAGTCTTCTTCCCCAACCTCTCCTTTGCCTTGCTGGATCAAGAAGAAGGAGACGTTACGCTGACCGTACGTGTGTTGAATGCGGAGGTGCCGTGCTTTCGGTGCTAGGATCTCCGGTGATTTGGATCATGGTGTGTACGACTACTTCATCCCCGTTTATTGAACGCTTCCGCTCGCGATCTACAAAGTGGTATGTAGATGCAATCTCTCTCTCCCATGACTCGTTGCTAGATGAACTCATAGATGGACCTTGGTGAAACCGTAGGAAAAATTTTAAATTTCTGCAACGTTCCCCAACACCGAGGCGAGTTGCCAGAGAACGAGACTCTGGCCAGACAAATAATACGGCGGTCCAAGTCCATGATAATTGAAAATGGCGAGATGCATCATTGCAGTGTGACAGGAGTGTTTCAACGGTGTGTATCTCCTGAGGAAGGCCGTGAAATTTTGCGTGAGATCCACGAAGGAGATTGTGGTCACCACGCCGGTTCAAAATCTTTAGTGGCAAAAGCATTTTGTCACGGTTTCTATTGGTTGAATGCCCATGCGAATGCGGAGGATCTGGTCAGACGGTGTGATGGTTGCCAAAAATTCTCAAGACGCGCTCATGTTCCGGCTCAAGAATTGAGGATGATTCCAATTACTTGGCCGTTTGCAACCTGGGGGCTGGATATGGTCGGGCCTTTCAAAAGGTCCAAGGACAAGAAGACCCACCTTCTGGTGGCGGTTGACAAATTTACAAAGTGGGTAGAGGCAGAGCCCGTTAGCAAGTGTGATGCGGCCACCGTGGTTCAGTTCATCAAAAAGGTGATTTTCCGGTTTGGTTTTCCACACAGTATCATCACAGATAATGGTACCAATTTATCTAAAGGTGCCATGAAAGAGTTCTGCGAACGAGAGCACATCCGCCTTGATGTTTCCTCAGTGGCGCACCCACAGTCCAATGGCCAAGCAGAAAGAGCTAATCAGGAGATCTTGAGAGGCATTAAACCCCGGCTTATGGTTCCTTTGCAGAGGACACCGGGTTGTTGGGTCGAAGAATTCCCCTCTGTGTTATGGAGCATCAACACCACGCCTAACAGGTCAACTGGATACATGCCATTCTTCATGGTTTATGGGGCAGAGGCGGTTCTTCCTAGTGATATCCGTCACGATTCACCCTGTGTTGCGGCTTATGTTGAAGCGGATAACGAGGCAGCTCGACAGGACGCTTTGGACCAGTTGGATGAAGAGCGAGACATAGCAGCTGCCCGCTCGGCGATCTACCAACAGGATCTTCGTCGCTATCACAGTCGTCGGGTCAGGACCAGAACCTTTCAAGAAGGATATTTGGTGCTTCGACTTATTCAAGATCAAACCGAGATGCATAAGTTGTCTCCACCTTGGGAAGGGCCTTTCGTGGTCAGCAAAAATCTGCACAACGGGTCATACTACCTGATTGATGTTCGAGAGCGAAAAGACTCACGCAAATCAGAGCAGGAGACCAACAGGCCGTGGAATATAGCTCATCTTCGGCCTTACTATACTTGAGCCACGAGCTCTGCTTATGTACATATTATGACAATGTATATATTATAATAAACCGGATCCTCAGCTATAGCGGGGTATCTGTTCTTTTATATCATGTGTGGTTACATGGAGTGGTTTGTTTTAAAACGACCTCCGGTTTACCCCTTGCAAAATTTATCAATATCACTTGGGGGCTCGGTCATGTTTGAACCGATGCAATGCCTTTTGATAGGCGAAAGCCACCAGATCACTTGGGGGCTCGGTCGTGTCCGAACCAATGCAATGCCTTTTGATCGGCGAAAGCCACCAGATCACTTGGGGGCTCGGTCGTGTCCGAACCGATGCAATGCCTTTTGATCGGCGAAAGCCACCAGATCACTTGGGGGCTCGGTCGTGTCTGAACCGATGCAATGCCTTTTGATCGGCGAAAGCCACCAGATCACTTGGGGGCTCGGTCGTGTCCGAACCGATGCAATGCCTTTTGATCGGCGAAAGCCACCAAATCACTTGAGGACATGGTCAAGTCTGAACCGGTCACGCCTCTTGGTCGGCCTACAGGCCTTAGAGTCACTTGGGGGCTTGGTCGAACCCGAACCATTGCCATGCCACTTGGCCGGCGTAATGCCACGAGTCATTTGGGGACCTGGCCGACTGGCACCATCGCTACACCTTCGGGGGGCTTGGTTGCGTCTGACCATGGTAACGCCATCTGACCAGATCAGTAAAGCTTTTCTGTTGCAAAAATTTTTGTCATCGCTTTTTGCTTTAGTAGCCTTTCTTAAAGAGTTGCTATTTTATCTTCGTTGCATTTTTAAGCCGACATTATTTTTTACGGTTCAAACAGCCAATTTGGCGGCACACGGTTCCTCTTTCAAACCGGAGGTTATTTGCTCGATTTGATTTTTTCTGTGAAACATCCTTTTTTGGAGTAACCAGGGTATTATAATCAAAGCACGGTTTACACAGTATGCCAGCATTATACATACAGGAGCTATTTTCTCCCATGACGGTTTAGGGCTATCAAACCCCCGTTTCAAGATTGGCTAAAACGCCTACTTCATGCCCATTAAAATGGCAGGTATTTCGTATCACAAAATTTGATCATACTTGCAAGTCTCCTTGCATATCTATATAAAGATTCACAAACCGGATGGCGGTACAACTGCCCTGGTAGTTTAAAATTTTGTGATTGCAGGAGATATAAGTTGGCAAGGATGATTTTCCAAATGAAGGTTTCAGTACTGATGCACGAAGGCATCTCACGAAGCACAAGTACGGTCTATCCTATTACAAGGCAGCATGGTGCCCAAATAAGATAATTGTTTTTCTTGACAAGATATAACAAGGTCCAAGCTGCCCCCGGTTCACGCCTGCATACCACCCCGGTTTGATTGTTCTGGATCATCCTGCGCCGCTTCAGCTTCCTCCTCCCTACCCAGCGGCTGGAAGTCAACAGTGGTCCAGTCGATCCCCATTAATGCTTGAAAGACAACTTCTTCATGTATCAGTGAAGATGGTTCAATATCAGGGGCATAAGTGTGCTTACGGATTGGAGGAATCAGGTTTTCCGCTTCAGGAATGGGTGCAGCCACTCGTTTGTTCTGGTCATCATACTGAGCTTGATAATGCGACAAGTCTGCTTCCTGTACCAATTGGCAGGCCAGAGGGCGCACCGCCCGGTTTATCTTTCTTAAATCCTCTTCGCTGAATTCGGAGCCATCCTCCTTCAAGCTGGGATAGCCTTGAGCCGCTTCAACGGGGTCAAAATCAGGCACCCATGCTTTGGCCCGGATTAAGGCATTAATGGCTCCGGTTCGAGCAGCAGACTTTTTTAGCTCATCAATCCGAGCAGGGAGCATGGACAATCTCTTCAGTGTATCTTGGATCAACGTGGGTGCTGGATTGTTGTGTGACGCAATTGTGATAATCCGTTGCGCACCAGTTTACAGCTGCTCGACTAAGGTGTAGGCGGCTTTCAGTTTCATCCGCACATTCGACCCTAAGTGATTAATGCGGGTGCGTGTAATACAATCAGCAGTTTACAAACCAAGCCGTTTATAAGAGAATCACGACTATTACACAAGTCACAGGGAGCTTACCAAAGATGGCGGCAGCCATTGCGTGCACTTGTCGCTTTACACTGGTTAATTCATCAGTTACCGGTTTAAGGGCAGCTTCTGCACCTTTAATCTTCTTGGTGAAAGCGGCCTTTTCTGTGGCCCAGTCAGCCCGTTCCTTCTTAAAACCTTCCTTCAGTTGCTCCATACTGCCTAAAGCGCTGGTTAATTCCTCCTTGGCCTTGGAAGTTTCTGCTTGTTGGGACTTCAAATTCTCTTGAAGGTTGGCGATTTGGTTCTCTTTGACCTTCAGTTCAGCCTGCATTCCGACAGTTATACGGTTTAACAAAGGAAGTACCAACCACATAACAAGTTAGGCGCTTTGTACTTGGGGGCTAATGCATATTTGATCTACAGCTATCAATTAATCATCAAAGCCCCAAGCTAAATACAGGTATTCAACTTGGCACTTGGGGGCTAATGGCCATTTGCTCTGGTAGTATTTCGGATGATACTGTATGAAGATTAAAAGTCTCGATTCAATTATACTAAAGTTGAACCAACCCTTGGGGGCTACAGTGGCAAGAAACAGGAACAGGTACATGGAAATTACCTCAAACTTTTCCTTCATCGTCTTTACCAGATTCGCTTCATAGTCACGACCAGTATGTAGCCGGTTTAAATAACCAGAATGAATGTCTTGAGCACTGAGAGCAGAGTATGTTGCCAGATCAACATCCCATTTACCTTTGCTCATGACGGAAAATTCTTCTTTAGCAGTATGCTTGGCTAAAGCGATGGGATTTCCCGGTTCAGTACGACCTATGCCAGTGATTATGACTTCATCATCCTTAGGCTCGCCGGTTTGAACTGGTACAGTCGGTTTATCGGCAGGTTTGGAGGGGCTGGTGGTTTTCTCGGTCCGGATAGGACTGGCTGGCTGGTCAGCAGGACCGGAGGGGTTAACAGAACCTTCTTCATCCCTTACTGGTGGGTCATTAACTACATCTTCATGGATGATCGCTTCAACTTGTGGGGTAGCATCTGGTTCAGGAGTAGCATCTTCCTCAGCTGCCTTATCTTGGCGAGCTTTCTTGCTTGGCCTCGGTTTGGCCCTACAAGAAGCAGCAAAATTAAAGACAGTATATATTGAAGGTTACAAAAATTAGCAACGTCATGATAAGGGCAAAGCGTACCCAAGCACGGTTTTGAGTGGATGCAGCTGGGTACCAGTTGACTCGCCAGAAGATGAGTGCGAGGTGACCTGATAATCGGAGTCAGACGGATTAAGCGGTTGACGAAAACAGCCCGCTTTAGGACAAATATTGACAAGCAAATTAGAGACCTCTGAACGACGTTTCCGAACCGGACTGTTCGGTAAACCGGCGGAGGTAACTACCTGGCCGCTGTGTCGGGTTGTACGGCGCACCTCATGTTGTTGGGTCTTCATAAGAAAGTTGGGATCCAAGTAAGCAAGAGGATGGGAAAATTTAACTTTTCGGTTTGCCTGACGGATTTTGTGTGAAGGTGGAAGGCTTGAATCAGAAGAAAGAGTAATTACCTCTGCATCGTCAGCGTGGCTAGCTTCGGCATCATCCTGACAAATAGTATCATCAATAAGTTGCATAAACAGTAAACCGAGAGAATCAAGTTCTGCTTCAAGGTCCGGATTACCCACATCATCATC
This sequence comes from Aegilops umbellulata, assembly GCA_032464435.1. Taxonomy (NCBI): domain Eukaryota; kingdom Viridiplantae; phylum Streptophyta; class Magnoliopsida; order Poales; family Poaceae; genus Aegilops; species Aegilops umbellulata. The sequence continues at coordinate 536,250,198 of CP136059.1, forward strand.
AGCGGGTGGATCCGAGGAGGCTGTAGTCTTCCTCTTATGAGCAGACTTCTTGACAACCCTTGTTTTAGGCCGGGTTGTTTTTTCCGGTTTATCCCTTTTTCTTGCGGGAGCTTTTTACTCCAAAACGGATCGTCACCCTGCACCAACGGATATTGATATCAGTAATAAGCAAGTGCAATAGTATCAGACTTAATGAAAAGGGAATTCAGATTTACCGCTGGCGGTTTGTTGCTGGCGCAGAAAGGCAGAAGGCCGGTTTTGGCACAGACGCGTTCCGGTTCATTCAGAATTTTCTTTACAGCCTCTGTGACCTCTTCATCAGTAAGCTGGATGTTTACGTGACACAACGGATCATCAACGCTGCCTGTATACTCACACATTAAACCGGAGCGTTGACTGAGGGGCAGTATACTCCAGGATATCCAGCAACAAGCAAGATCGACTCCTGTTAAACCGTTAGCCATAAAGGCTCGGAGCTTGGACAGTTGAGGAGCGTACTTCATCCTCTCTTTGCCAGTCAGCCGCTGAGGAAAGGGATGTGTGTTGCTGAGCCGTTCCGGACGAAAACCGGGCAAGATATTCTCATTATCCGGGGAGGTGTCTTTACAATAAAACCAGGAGTTATTCCACTCTTGGGGATGACTATGCAATTTCGCATGAGGATAAGTGACCTCTTTTCTCTTTTGGATTGACACGCCACCCAGTTCCATGTTGGAACCGTCAAGAAATTCTGTACGGCGGTTTAAGTGAAAACAGTCCCGGAACAGCTCCACTGTGGGTTCCTCTTGAAAGAACACCTCACAGAGCACTTGGAAATGACATATGTTGGTGACAGAATTGGGGCCGATATCTTGCGGATGGAGTTGGAAGTTAGCCAAAACATCACGGTAAAATTTTGAACCGGGCGGATTGAAACCGCGGGCCCACGCCAAGAGGTATAAGACCTCCGACGATTTTCTTGGCCTGCAAACTAAGGGAGAAAAGCTCAATCGTTGAGCTTGTGCTCAGATTGTCTGAGTACAACAATCACTTGAATCGAGTGGGAGTTAATCTTCCAGATAAGATAGTGATGTTTTTTCCAAAGTTATTGCCACCAAGCTACTAGAGCTTCGTGATGAACTATAACATATCAGGGATAGATATGATGATCCTTGAAATATTCGCGATGTTTGACACCGCGAAAGTAGAAATCAAGCAGGAGCATCAATTGTTGATGGTTAGTGAAACCACTAGTTTCAAGAAGGGCAAGGGCAAGAAGGGACACTTCATGAAACGGCAAATCAGTTGCTGCTCTAGTGGAGAAACCCAAGGTTGAACCCAAACCCGAGACTGAGTGCTTCTGTAATAAGGGGAACAGCCACTAGAGCAGAATTACCCTAGATACTTGGTAGATGAGAAGGCTGTAAATAGAAGTATATTAGATATACATTATGTGAATGTGTACTTTACTAGTACTCCTAGTAGCATCAGGGTATTAGATACTGGTTCGATTGCTAAGTGTTAGTAACTCGAAATAAAAGCTACGGAATAAACGGAGACTAGCTAAAGGTGAGCGGACGATATGTGTTGGAAGTGTTTCCAAAGTTGATATGATCAAGCGTCGCACGCTCCCTCTACCATCGAGATTGGTGTTAAACCTAAATAATTGTTATTTGGTGTTTGCGTTGAGCATAGACATGATTGGATTATGTCTATCGCAATACGGTTATTCATTTAAGGAGAATAATGGTTACTCTATTTATTTGAATAATACCTTCAATGGTCTTGCACCTAAATAAATGGTTTATTGAATCTCGATCATAGTGATACACATGTTCATGCCAAAAGATATAAGATAGTAATGATAGTACCACCTACTTGTGGCACTGCCATGTAAGTCATATTGGTATAAAACGCATGAAGAAGCTCCATATTGATGGATCTTTGGACTCACTCTTTTAAAGGATTGAGACATGTGAACCATGTCTATTGGTATATACGCATGAAGAAACTCCATGCAGATGGACCGTTTGGACTCACTTTATTTTGAATCACTTGAGATATGCAAATCATACCACATGGGCAAGATGACTGAAAGCTTCGGTTTCAGTAAAATGGAACAAGAAAGCAACTTGTTGGAAGTAACACATTTTGATGTGTGCAGTCCAATGAGTGCTGAGGCACGCAGTGGATATCGTTATGCTCTTACTTCACAGATGATTTGAGTAGATACTGAGCATATTTACTTGATGAAACACAAGTCTGAATTATTGAATGGTTCAAGTAATTTCAGAGTGAAGTTGAATATCGTCGTGACAAGAGGATAAAATATCTATGATATGATCATAGAGATGAATATCTGAGTTGCGAGTTTGGTACACAATTGAGACATTGTGGAAATTGTTTCACGACTAGTACCGCCTGGAACACCATAGTGTGATGGTGTGTCCGAACATCATAGTTGCACCCTATTGGATATGGTGCGTACCATGATGTCTCTTATCGAATTACCACTATCGTTCATGGGTTAGGCATTAGAGACAACCGCACTCACTTTAAATAGGGCACCACGCAAATCCGTCGAGACAACACCGTATGAACTATGGTTTAGAGAAACCTAAGCTGTTGTTTCTTAAAAGTTTGGGGTCACGACGCTTATGTGAAAAAGTTTCAGGCTGATAAGCTCGAACCCAAAGCGGATGAATGCATCTTCATAGGACACCCAAAACAGTTGGGTATACCTCCTGTCTCAGATCCGAAAGCAATAGGGATTGTTTCTAGAATCGGGTCCTTTCTCGAGGAAAAGTTTCTCTCGAAAGAATTGAGTGGGAGGATGGTGGAGACTTGATGAGGTTATTGAACCGTCACTTCAACTAGTGTATAGCAGGGCACAAAGAGTTGTTCCTGTGGCACCTACACCAATTGAAGTGGAAGCTTATGATAGTGATCATGAAACTTAGGATCAAGTAACTCCCAAACCTCGTAGGATGACAAGGATGCGTACTACTTCAGAGTGGTACGTAATCCTGTCTTGGAAGTCATATTGCTAGACAACAATGAACCTACAAGCTATGAAGAAGCGATGGTGGGCCCGGATTCCGATGAATGGCTCGAGGCCATAAAATCCGAGAGAGGATCCATGTATAAAAACAAAGTGTAGACTTTGGCAAAACGGCTCGATGGTCGTAAGGCTGTTGAGTACAGATGGATTTTAAAAGGAAGACGGACAATGATGGTAAATGTCACCATTAAGAAAGCTCGACTTGTCATTAAGATGTTTTCCGACAAGTTCAAGGAGTTGACTGCGATGAGGCTTTCTCACTCGTAGCGATGCTAAGAGTCTGTTGGAATTATGTTAGCGATTACTGCATTATTTATGAAATTGTGCAGATAGGATGTCAAAACATTGTTTCCTCGACGATTTTCTTGAGGAAAGGTTGTATGTGATACAACCAGAAGATTTTTGTCAATCCTGAAAGATGCTAACAAGTATGCGAAGCTCCAGCAATCCTTCTAAGGACTGGAGTAAGCATCACGGAGTTGGAATGTACGCTTTGATGAGATGATCAAAGAATTTGGGTTTATACAAAGTTTATGAGAAACTTGTATTTCCAAAGAAGTGAGTGGGAGCACTATAGAATTTCTGATGAGTATATGTTGTTGACATATTGTTGATCAGAAATGATGTAGAATTTCTGGAAAGCATATAGGGTTATTTGAAGAGTGTCTTCAATGGAAAACCTGGATTAAGCTACTTGAACATTGAGCATCAAGATCTATAAGGATAGATCAAAATCGCTTAATAGTACTTTCAAACGAACGCATACCATGACAAGATTTTTAAAAGAGTTCAAAATAGATCGGTAAAGAAGGAGTTCTTGGCTGTGTTATAAGGTGTGAGTATTGAGTAAGACTCAAGACCTGACCACGGCATAAGAGAGAGAAAGGACGAAGGTCGTCCCCTATGCTTAGACATAGGCTCTACAGTATGCTATGCTGTGTACCGCATCTGAAGTGTGCCTTGCCATGAGTCAGTCAAGGGGTACAAGAGTGATCCAGGAATGGATCACAGGACAACGGTCAAGGTTATCCTTGGTAACTGGTGGACTGAGGAATTTTCTCGATTATGGAGGTGGTAAAAGAGTTCGTCGTAAAGGGTTACGCCGATGCAAACTTTGACACTGATCCAGATTATTCTAAGTAGTAAATTGGATTCGTACAGTAGAACAGTTATTTGGAATAGCACCAAATAGAGCGTGGTAACTGCATCTACGAGATGACATAGATATTTGTAAAGCACACACGGATCTGAAAGGTTCAGACCCGTTGACTATAACCTCTCTCACAAGCATAACATGATCAAACCCAGAACTCTTGGGTGTTAGTCACATAGGGATGTGACCTTGAGTGTTAATCACATATCGATGTGAACTAGATTATTGACTCTAGTGCAAGTGGGAGACTGTTGGAAATATGCACTAGAGGCAATAATAAATTGATTATTATTATATTTCCTTGTTCATGATAATCGTTTATTCTCCATGCTAGAATTGTGTTGATAGGAAACTCAGATACATGTGTGGATACATAGACAACACCATGTCCCTAGTAAGCCTCTAGTTGACTAGCTCGTTGATCAATAGATGGTTACGGTTTCCTGACCATGGACATTGGATGTCATTGATAACGGGATCACATCGTTAGAAGAATGATGTGATGGACAAGACCCAATCCTAAGCCTAGCACAAGATCATGTAGTTCGTATGCTAAAGCTTTTCTAATGTCAAGTATCATTTCCTTAGACCATGAGATTGTGCAACTCCCGGATACCGTAGGAATGCTTTGGGTGTGCCAAACGTCACAACGTAACTGGGTGGCTATAAAGGTACACTACGGGTATCTCCGAAAGTGTCTGTTGGGTGGCACGAATCGAGACTGGGATTTGTCACTCCGTGTAAACGGAGAGGTATCTCTGGGCCCACTCGGTAGGACATCATCATAATGTGCACGATGTGATCAAGGAGTTGATCACGGGATGATGTGTTGCGGAATGAGTAAAAGAGACTTGCCGGTAACGAGATTGAACAAGGTATTGGGATACCGATGATCGAATCTCGGGCAAGTATCGTACAGATAGACAAAGGGATTTCTATACGGGATTGATTAAGTCCTTGACATCATGGTTCATCCGATGAGATCATCGTGGAACATGTGGGAGCCAACATGGGTATCCAGATCCCGCTGTTGGTTATTGACCGGAGAACATCTCGGTCATGTCTGCATGTCTCCCGAACCCGTAGGGTCTACACACTTAAGGTTCGATGACGCTAGGGTTACAAAGGAAGCTTGTATGTGGTTACCGAATGTTGTTCGAAGTCCCGGATGAGATCCTGGACGTCACGAGGAGTTCCGGAATGGTCCGTAGGTAAAGATTTATATATAGGAAGTCCTATTTCGGCCACCGGGACAAGTTTCGGGGTCATCGGTATTGTACCGGGACCACCGGAGGGGTCCCGGGGGCCCACCGGGTAGGGCAGAATTACCCTAGATACTTGGTAGATGAGAAGGCTGTCAATAGAAGTATATTAGATATACATTATGTGAATGTGTACTTTACTAGTACTCCTAGTAGCATCAGGGTATTAGATACTGGTTCGATTGCTAAGTGTTAGTAACTCGAAATAAAAGCTACGGAATAAACGGAGACTAGCTAAAGGTGAGCGGACGATATGTGTTGGAAGTGTTTCCAAAGTTGATATGATCAAGCGTCGCACGCTCCCTCTACCATCGAGATTGGTGTTAAACCTAAATAATTGTTATTTGGTGTTTGCGTTGAGCATAGACATGATTGGATTATGTCTATCGCAATACGGTTATTCATTTAAGGAGAATAATGGTTACTCTATTTATTTGAATAATACCTTCAATGGTCTTGCACCTAAATAAATGGTTTATTGAATCTCGATCATAGTGATACACATGTTCATGCCAAAAGATATAAGATAGTAATGATAGTACCACCTACTTGTGGCACTGCCATGTAAGTCATATTGGTATAAAACGCATGAAGAAGCTCCATATTGATGGATCTTTGGACTCACTCTTTTAAAGGATTGAGACATGTGAACCATGTCTATTGGTATATACGCATGAAGAAACTCCATGCAGATGGACCGTTTGGACTCACTTTATTTTGAATCACTTGAGATATGCAAATCATACCACATGGGCAAGATGACTGAAAGCTTCGGTTTCAGTAAAATGGAACAAGAAAGCAACTTGTTGGAAGTAACACATTTTGATGTGTGCAGTCCAATGAGTGCTGAGGCACGCAGTGGATATCGTTATGCTCTTACTTCACAGATGATTTGAGTAGATACTGAGCATATTTACTTGATGAAACACAAGTCTGAATTATTGAATGGTTCAAGTAATTTCAGAGTGAAGTTGAATATCGTCGTGACAAGAGGATAAAATATCTATGATATGATCATAGAGATGAATATCTGAGTTGCGAGTTTGGTACACAATTGAGACATTGTGGAAATTGTTTCACGACTAGTACCGCCTGGAACACCATAGTGTGATGGTGTGTCCGAACATCATAGTTGCACCCTATTGGATATGGTGCGTACCATGATGTCTCTTATCGAATTACCACTATCGTTCATGGGTTAGGCATTAGAGACAACCGCACTCACTTTAAATAGGGCACCACGCAAATCCGTCGAGACAACACCGTATGAACTATGGTTTAGAGAAACCTAAGCTGTTGTTTCTTAAAAGTTTGGGGTCACGACGCTTATGTGAAAAAGTTTCAGGCTGATAAGCTCGAACCCAAAGCGGATGAATGCATCTTCATAGGACACCCAAAACAGTTGGGTATACCTCCTGTCTCAGATCCGAAAGCAATAGGGATTGTTTCTAGAATCGGGTCCTTTCTCGAGGAAAAGTTTCTCTCGAAAGAATTGAGTGGGAGGATGGTGGAGACTTGATGAGGTTATTGAACCGTCACTTCAACTAGTGTATAGCAGGGCACAAAGAGTTGTTCCTGTGGCACCTACACCAATTGAAGTGGAAGCTTATGATAGTGATCATGAAACTTAGGATCAAGTCACTCCCAAACCTCGTAGGATGACAAGGATGCGTACTACTTCAGATTGGTACGTAATCCTGTCTTGGAAGTCATATTGCTAGACAACAATGAACCTACAAGCTATGAAGAAGCGATGGTGGGCCCGGATTCCGATGAATGGCTCGAGGCCATAAAATCCGAGAGAGGATCCATGTATAAAAACAAAGTGTAGACTTTGGCAAAACGGCTCGATGGTCGTAAGGCTGTTGAGTACAGATGGATTTTAAAAGGAAGACGGACAATGATGGTAAATGTCACCATTAAGAAAGCTCGACTTGTCATTAAGATGTTTTCCGACAAGTTCAAGGAGTTGACTGCGATGAGGCTTTCTCACTCGTAGCGATGCTAAGAGTCTGTTGGAATTATGATAGCGATTACTGCATTATTTATGAAATTGTGCAGATAGGATGTCAAAACATTGTTTCCTCGACGATTTTCTTGAGGAAAGGTTGTATGTGATACAACCAGAAGATTTTTGTCAATCCTGAAAGATGCTAACAAGTATGCGAAGCTCCAGCAATCCTTCTAAGGACTGGAGTAAGCATCTCGGAGTTGGAATGTACGCTTTGATGAGATGATCAAAGAATTTGGGTTTATACAAAGTTTATGAGAAACTTGTATTTCCAAAGAAGTGAGTGGGAGCACTATAGAATTTCTGATGAGTATATGTTGTTGACATATTGTTGATCAGAAATGATGTAGAATTTCTGGAAAGCATATAGGGTTATTTGAAGAGTGTCTTCAATGGAAAACCTGGATTAAGCTACTTGAACATTGAGCATCAAGATCTATAAGGATAGATCAAAATCGCTTAATAGTACTTTCAAATGAACGCATACCATGACAAGATTTTTGAAAGAGTTCAAAATAGATCGGTAAAGAAGGAGTTCTTGGCTGTGTTATAAGGTGTGAGTATTGAGTAAGACTCAAGACCTGACCACGGCAGAAGAGAGAGAAAGGACGAAGGTCGTCCCCTATGCTTAGACATAGGCTCTACAATATGCTATGCTGTGTACCGCATCTGAAGTGTGCCTTGCCATGAGTCAGTCAAGGGGTACAAGAGTGATCCAGGAATGGATCACAGGACAGCGGTCAAGGTTATCCTTGGTAACTGGTGGACTGAGGAATTTTCTCGATTATGGAGGTGGTAAAAGAGTTCGTCGTAAAGGGTTACGCCGATGCAAACTTTGACACTGATCCAGATTATTCTAAGTAGTAAATTGGATTCGTACAGTAGAACAGTTATTTGGAATAGCACCAAATAGAGCGTGGTAACTGCATCTACGAGATGACATAGATATTTGTAAAGCACACACGGATCTGAAAGGTTCAGACCCGTTGACTATAACCTCTCTCACAAGCATAACATGATCAAACCCATAACTCTTGGGTGTTAGTCACATAGGGATGTGACCTTGAGTGTTAATCACATATCGATGTGAACTAGATTATTGACTCTAGTGCAAGTGGGAGACTGTTGGAAATATGCCCTAGAGGCAATAATAAATTGATTATTATTATATTTCCTTGTTCATGATAATCGTTTATTATCCATGCTAGAATTGTATTGATAGGAAACTCAGATACATGTGTGGATACATAGACAACACCATGTCCCTAGTAAGCCTCTAGTTGACTAGCTCGTTGATCAATAGATGGTTACGGTTTCCTGACCATGGACATTGGATGTCATTGATAACGGGATCACATCATTAGAAGAATGATGTGATGGACAAGACCCAATCCTAAGCCTAGCACAAGATCATGTAGTTCGTATGCTAAAGCTTTTCTAATGTCAAGTATCATTTCCTTAGACCATGAGATTGTGCAACTCCCGGATACCGTAGGAATGCTTTGGGTGTGCCAAACGTCACAACGTAACTGGGTGGCTATAAAGGTACACTACGGGTATCTCCGAAAGTGTCTGTTGGGTGGCACGAATCGAGACTGGGATTTGTCACTCCGTGTAAACGGAGAGGTATCTCTGGGCCCACTCGGTAGGACATCATCATAATGTGCACAATGTGATCAAGGAGTTGATCACGGGATGGTGTGTTGCGGAACGAGTAAAAGAGACTTGCCGGTAACGAGATTGAACAAGGTATTGGGATACCGATGATCGAATCTCGGGCAAGTATCGTACCGATAGACAAAGGGAATTCTATACGGGATTGATTAAGTCCTTGACATCATGGTTCATCCGATGAGATCATCGTGGAACATGTGGGAGCCAACATGGGTATCCAGATCCCGCTGTTGGTTATTGACCGGAGAACATCTCGGTCATGTCTGCATGTCTCCCGAACCCGTAGGGTCTACACACTTAAGGTTCGATGACGCTAGGGTTATAAAGGAAGCTTGTATGTGGTTACCGAATGTTGTTCGAAGTCCCGGATGAGATCCTGGACGTCACGAGGAGTTCCGGAATGGTCCGTAGGTAAAGATTTATATATAGTAAGTCCTATTTCGGCCACCGGGACAAGTTTCGGGGTCATCGGTATTGTACCGGGACCACCGGAGGGGTCCCGGGGGCCCACCGGGTGGGGCCACCCATCCCGGAGGGTCCCATGGGCTGAAGTGGGAAGGGATCCAGCCCAAAGTGGGTTGGGGCGCCACTTCCCTTATGGCCCATGCGCCTAGGGTGAAAGGGGAAACCCTAATGAAGAGTCCCAAGGAGGGAAGGCACCTCCTAGGTGCCTTGGGGGGGAGGGAAACCTCCCCTGGCCGCCGCCCCCTAGGAGATTGGATCTCCTAGGGCTGGCGCACCCCCCCCCCTTGGGATCCCTATATATAGTGGGGGTAGAGGGCCTCTTGAGACACACCTTTAGCCTTTGGTGCAGCCCCTCCCTCTCCCAAGTTCTTCTCCTCTCCCGCAGGTGCTTGGCGAAGCCCTGCTGGATTGCCACGCTCCTCCACCACCACCACGCCGTTGTGCTGCTGCTGGATGGAGTCTTCCTCAACCTCTCCCTCTCTCCTTGCTGGATCAAGGCGTGGGAGACGTCATCGGGCTGTACGTGTGTTGAACGCGGAGGTGCTGTCCGTTCGGCACTAGGATCATCGGTGATCTGAATCACGACGAGTACGACTCCATCAACCCCGTTCACTTGAACGCTTCCGCTTAGCGATCTACAAGGGTATGTAGATGCACTCTCCTTCCCCTCGTTGCTGGTCTCTCCATAGATAGATCTTGGTGAAACGTAGGAAAATTTTGAATTTCTGCTACGTTCCCCAACAGTGGCATCATGAGCTAGGTCTATTGCGTAGATTCTATGCACGAGTAGAACACAAAGTAGTTGTGGGCGTTGATTTTGTTCAATATGCTTACCGTTACTAGTCAATCTTGTTTCGACGGTATTGTGGGATGAAGCGGCCCGGACCAACCTTACACGTACTCTTACGTGAGACCGGTTCCACCGACTGACATGCACTAGATGCATAAGGTGGCTGGCGGGTGTCTGTCTCTCCTACTTTAGTCGGATCGGATTCGATGAAAAGGGTCCTTATGAAGGGTAAATAGCAATTGGCATATCACGTTGTGGATTTGCGCAGGTAAGAAACGTTCTTGCTAGAAACCCATAGCAGCCACGTAAAACATGCAAACAACAATTAGAGGACGTCTAACTTGTTTTTGCAGGGTATGCCATGTGATGTGATATGGCCAAAGGATGTGATGTATGATATATGTGATGTATGAGATGATCATGTTCTTGTAATAGTAATCACGACTTGCATGTCGATGAGTATGACAACCGGCAGGAGCCATAGGAGTTGTCTTAATTTATTTATGACCTGCGTGTCAACATAAACGTCATGTAATTACTTTACTTTATTGCTAAAGCGTTAGCCATAGTAGTAGAAGTAATAGTTGACGTGACAACTTCATGAAGACACGATGATGGAGATCATGATGATGGAGATCATGGTGTCATGCCGGTGACGACGATGATCATGGAGCCCCGAAGATGGAGATCAAAAGGAGCAAAGTGATGATGGCCATATCATGTCACTATTTGATTGCATGTGATGTTTATCATGTTTTTGCATCTTATTTGCTTAGAACGACGGTAGTAAATAAGATGATCCCTCATTAAAATTTCAAGAAAGTGTTCCCCCTAACTATGCACCGTTGCTAAAGTTCATCGTTTCGAAGCACCACGTGATGATCGGGTGTGATAGATTCTTACGTTCACATACAACGGGTGTAAGACAGATTTACACACGCGAAACACTTAGGTTGACTTGACGAGCCTAGCATGTACAGACATGGCCTCGGAACACAGAAGACCGAAAGGTCGAGCATGAGTCGTATGGTAGATACGATCAACATGAAGATGTTCACCGACGTTGACTAGTCCGTCTCACGTGATGATCGGACACGGCCTAGTTGACTCGGATCATGTAATCACTTAGATGACTAGAGGGATGTCTATCTGAGTGGGAGTTCATAAGATGAACTTAATTATCCTGAACATAGTCAAAAGATCTTTGCAAATTATGTCGTAAGCTCGCGCTTTAGTTCTACTGTTTTAGATATGTTCCTAGAGAAAATATAGTTGAAAGTTGATAGTAACAATTATGCGGATAGTAGAAGGCTTGTGTCCTTAATGCACCGTGTCGTGGATTTGTCACGGCAGATGTCCTGGCAAAAGGACTTAGTCGTGGAGCCATCGCAACGGGTTAGTTTGAAGGGGTTAGAGCGGACGCAAGGACACAGAGTTTATACTAGTTCGGCCCCTTCAATGAAGGTAAAAGCCTACGTCTAGTTGTGATGGGATTGATGGGTTTCGAGGGCTAGGGAGCGATAAGCTTTGCCTAAACCTCGAGTTGTTGTCTTCTGTCCTCAAACCGCCGTCGGGTCGTCCCCTTATATACACGGGTGACGCCCGTCGGTCTGCAAAGTCCCGACCTCCGGCTCATAAACGTGCCCGGGTCGGTCTCCCTATTCCTAACTTACAATGCAAGTTTTACCTCTGGCCGGTTTACGCCTGTGAACCTCTAAACCGATTATAGGCCTTGGGCCCTTCTATTTCTCCTTGGGCTTCAACATCTCGGGTCCATTGACGAGGTTAACCCGGGCCCTGTAGGCCGGTTTACCCCAAATAACAATATCCCCAACATTAGGCCCCAGATTGATTTGAACAGGTTCACGTCAATCCTTAATAAGAATTTCTGTCTTCAAATGTCTCTTTTTGCTGCGGTAAACCGATATGACATCAGCACAGATTTACCGTCTCCTTTCGCTAATCCGCAATAATCAGGGCGTCAGCTGGGCTCCCAAAATCTCCGGCCCCTGGATTCGCGCGCCTGACACGCGCGCCGCGCCTTATAAATAGGACTTGAAGGCCATCTTCCTTTCCTCCCTTTCGTCTCCTTCTTCGTCTTCCTCGCGACCCAGACCTCGAAGCTCCGCCGCCGCCGTCAGCCACCGCATCAACTCCGGCCGCTGCATCAACCTGATCGGTCCAGAGCACCGCGGCGACCTTCCGCATCCGTTTGGATCCCGGTAAGGCCTCTGTTCTTCTGCTTTTAGATCTGTTCTAGGGTTCGTCATCCTGTTACTGTTTCTTGTTCATCCCCATAGCAGCTTTTGCGAATAGACGATGATACCTGTATCGTGATTTGTAGTCCCTCTCAGTAGTCTCCATAAATCTGTACTCATCTCCTTAGATCTCACTCTTTTTCCTGCTTGTCGAACTTATGTTGTTCTGCTGTGAGCCAAACTTCATATTTTTATTTCTTTTTCGCCCTAGCTGTAGATCCATTGCTTTGAAAGAATCCGTACGGGATCTGTTTCTGCTTTCATATTCACAACTGTTAGATCTGGTCGGTTTAACTCTTAGCAAAGCGAACAAACCGATCCACACATCCATTAGTCCCCTTGATGAACCGCTGGTTGATATCATTGTAAATAACCTGACTCTATATAAAAGCATCTTCGGTTTACACTCACACTTGTTCTCAAACCGGAACACCTTTGTCTTGTAGATTTTCTCATGGCAAAACAGGTGTACGAATGCAACTGGGTTCCCTCTCGCATCACTGAGACCCAACTGAACAACTTAGTTCTGACTGGCGCTTTGAACAGCAAAAATGCCATCCATTGGAGGGTTCCAGGAAACGAATGTCCTCCTACCCCACAGAAGGGAGAAGTGGTGGTGTTTGCGGATCACCTGGCCCGGGGTTTTAATCCACCCGGTTCAAAATTTTATCGGGACGTCCTGGCTAACTTTAAGTTGCGCCCACAAGATGTTGGTCCAAACTCAGTCACGAATATCTGCCATTTTCAAGTGCTTTGCGAGGCGTACTTCCAGGAGGAACCTACTGTAGAGCTGTTCTGGGACTGCTTTCATTTGAACCGACGTACTGAATTCACCGACGGCCCTAATATGGAACTGGGTGGTGTGACGATTCAAAAGAGGAAAGAGGTGACTTATCCTCACGCCAAGTTGCATAGTCATCCGCAAGAATGGAATCACACTTGGTTCTATTGCAAGGATACTTCCCCTACTGAAGAAAATCCACTGCCCGGCTTCCGTCCAGAGAGACTTAGCAATACACACCCCTTCCCCCAAAGGCTAACTGCCAAAGAGAGGAGTAAATATGCCCCGCAGCTGTCCAAGCTCAGAGCCTTCATGGCTAACGGTTTAACGGGGGTAGATCTTGCCCGTTGCTGGATTTCATGGAGCATCCTGCCTCTTAGCATCCGCTCCGGTTTAATGTGCCAATACACGGGCCGGGTTGATGATCCTCTGAGGCACTGCAACATTCAGCTGACGGAGGACGAAGTCACTGAAGCTGTGAAAAAGATGCTGAATGAACCGGAGTATGCTTGCGCCCGAACCGGCCTGCTTCCATTTTGTGCCACAAACAAACCACCTGCTGTAAGTATCTCCCCTCTGTTTGTTATAGAATTTATGATCTCCTTATACACATATTGCTAACTCCAGTCCTTTCTGAGACAGGGAGATGATCCGTTTTGGAGCAAGAAGTTTCAAGAGCCGACCGAAAAGGTAACCCGACCCAAGACGAGGGTGAAGAAGCCCGCTCAGAGGAAAAGGAACACCGCTTCCTCTACTCCGGATTTAGAGGAGGATGATGTGGGTAATCCGGACCTCGGGGTAGACCTCGATTCAGTTGGCTTGCTTTTTATACGTCTTATTGATGATGATATTTGTCAGGATGACGCTGAAGCAAGCAATGCCGAAGGCCCAGAGGTAACTATTCTTTCTTCTGATGCCGTTCCTTTGCCTTTGAAAAAACCTCGCCAAGCAAACCGGAAAATTAAATTTTCTCACCCTCTTGCTTACTTGGATCCCAAATTTCTTGTGAAGACCCAGCAACATGAAGCCCGACGCACCACCCGGCATAGCGGCCAGGTAGTTACCTCCGCCGGTTTACCGAACAGCCCGGTTCGGAAACGCCGCTCAGAGGTCTCCGATTTATGCGCTAGCTTTCCTCCTAAAGCAGGTTTAACTCGTCAGCCTCTAAATCCATCTGACTCCGATTATCAGGTCACTTCCCATTCATCTTCCGGTGAATCTTCAGCCACTCAACTGCCACCGTTGAAGACAGTTATTGGGTAAGTTGGACCGATCACCACATATCTCTGTATGGGTCTCTTAATCCATCTTATACCGTTTTTTCAATCTTTGGGTTTTTTCCAGGGCTAAACCTAGACCGAGCAAGAAGGCTCGTCTGGATAACCCGGCTGAAGGAACTGCCGCTCCTGAACCGGAGAAAACTCCTGGTGCTGACGCTCTGGGTCGTGAAGATACTCAGAATTATCTATCTCCGCAAGATGACACCTGTGCTGAAGAAAGGCCTATCAAATCTGCCAGCCGTACTAATCCGCCTGCCAGTCCTGTTCGGGTTGATGAATCCATCCCCCCTTCTGCAACTGTTGATAAACCGACAGGGCCACCGCAGAGCAGCGACTCCAAGGATGACGATGTTGTGATTACCGGCATTGGCCGCTCTGAACCGGGGAACACTGCTACTTTGGCCAAGCATACTGCCAAGGACGAAATCTCGGCCATAAAGGGCAAATGGGACCTTGACTCCTCTACGTACACCTCTTTAAGCGCCCCGGATCTTTATTCTGGGTACCTGAACCGACTGTACACCAGTCGGGATGATGAAGCTAGCATGATCAGGATGATGAAGGAGAAACTTGAGGTAAATCTCTTGTGTTTCATTCCATTGCAACTTAGCTTATCAATATTTCCAAACCGAGATGGTAATCCGGATCAGGCTGCCTTGACAATTAAGGTCCGGTTTAGAAAACCCAGGGCTTCAACATAGGCCGTAATCAGAAAACATCATCAGATAACCATTAGCCCCCAAGTGCCAAGTTTAAATACTTGTATAAACCCTGGGACTTTTGTAATGTAAAACATGCGTTAAGGTCAAGTATGCATTAGCCCCCAAGTATCGAGCACATAACTTGCTTGTGTGGTTGATACTTCCAAACCGTGCACTATTTTCTGAACACTGCTGATGACCTGCTGCAGGGGGATTTGAAGACCAAAGAGAAACAAGTTTCGGACCTTCAGGAAGCTTTAAAAACCCAGCAGGCTGAAACTGAAAAAGCGAAGGAGGAATTGACCAAAGCCTTAACTGTTATGGAGCAGCTGAAAGAAAGCCGCAAAAAGGAGCAAGCTGATTGGGCTACCGAAAAAACTCTTTTGACGAAGAGGGCTGAAAATGCTGAAGCTGCTCTCAAACCGGTGGTTGATGAATTATCCGCCGTGAAGCGACAAATACACTCTATGACCTCTGCCGTCTTCGGTAAACTTCTTTCAATGCCCCTCTTCCAATTTGTACCTTGTCTGCTATATCTTATATCTGGTTTGTAATCCATCCTAAAACACTGCAGGCACACGTATTGGACACTTGGGTTCTGATGTGCGGATGAAGCTCAAAGCTGCATATACTCTGATTGAACAGTTGTACACCGGAGCACAAAGAGCTATCACCACTGCATCGCATAACAACCCTGCACCGTCCCTGATTCAAGACACGTTGAAAAGGCTATCTATGCTTCCAGCCCGGATTGAAGAGTTGAAAAGATCAGCTGCTCGAACTGGAGCCATCACTGCCTTGATCCGGGCTAAAGCGTGGGTACCAGATTTCGATCCTGTCGAAGCGGCCCAAGGATACCCCAGCTTGAAAGAAGACGGTTCAGACTTTGGTGAAGATGATTTGAGGGCGATAAACCGGGCGGTGCGCCCCCTAGCTTGTCAATTGGCTGAAGAAGCAGATCTGACCCATTACCAAGCCCAGTATGATAACCAGAATAAGCGAGTAGCTGCCTCGGTCCCTGAAGCGGAAAATCTTATTCCTCCAATCCGTAAGCATACCTATGCCCCTGACATTGAACCGTCTTTGCTGATTCACGAAGAAGCTGTCTTTCAAGCGCTAATGGGAATCGACTGGACCACTGCTGATTTCCAGCCAATGGGTAGCCAAGAGGATGCGGCGCAAGATGATCCACAGCCTTCGAACCGAGGCAGCGAACAGGCGTAATCAACGCTCCGGTTCACCTTAATTGGTGACGTTTAATCCGTCAACGAACAATATATTCAGGCACTACGTTGCCTTGTAATAAGATAGTTTAATACCTCTGCATTTGAATGTGCCTTCGCGCACGGGTACTAATGCTCTTTCCAATGACGTTTTCCAACTTTGTTTCCTGTCTTTACTGAGTACACAAGATCTTTCGACCCTATGAACCGTGCTGCGCCTTTGCCAAACCGGGCAACTTGCCTCCGGGTTAAAAAACGGACCAGGCTATGTCAGCTGAATCGGTTTAAAAATACTTGACGTTCCGAAGAACAAAAAACACCACAATAAAGGCAGCAAACAAAAACCAAATATGAAAGGGCAACGCGATAGTAAAACGTATGCAAATAGTGGTTGCTATGAACCGTTCAGAAGGCGTGACCATCGTCAAGACAAAATAAACCAAGCCCCCAAGAGGTGTAGCTACGGTTTAGGTCGACTAGGTTCCTAACTGAATCGTGGCAAATATGCCGGTCAAATGGCACTGCATTGGTTCGGATTCGACCAAGCCCCCAAGTGACTCAGTGGCCAAGGGCCGATCAAGTGGCATTGCGTTGGTTCGGACACGACCAAGCCCCCAAATGATTCATTGGCTAAAAAGCCGACCAGAAGGCATTACCATCATCAAGACATGACCGAGCTCCCATAAGGCGTAATCTACGGTTCAAGTCGATTAGGTCCCCAACTGATTCAGTGGCAAATGTGCCAGCCAGAAGGCATTACCGTCGTCAAGACATGACCAAGCCCCCCGGAGGTGTAGCTACGGTTCAGGCCGACTAGGTCCCCAACTGACTTTATAGGGATAGCTATGTTCTCTTTGGTTCGAATACGACCTATGTTTGAACAGGAAGCCCCATGTTTGAATAGCTATGTCCTCTTTGGTTCGAATACGACCTATGTTTGAACAGGAAGCCCCATGTTTGAATAGCTGTGTTCTCTTTGGTTCGAATACGACCTATGTTTGAACAGGAAGCCTCATGCTTGAACCGGGATATTGAACCGAATATTAAGAGCTTCACAGCCTTGTAGGAGACATCTTCCCTTGAACCGGCTTTTAAACCGGAATCTATAATTTGAACTTCTGTGAAGCGACCTCCAGGGGTAAACACACATGATGTGAAGAACAGCAGAGACCCCGCTTTACTCGAGGCTCCGGTTTATTGTATTAATCATAATATATACATGGTCATGATATGTACATAAACAGAGCCCAAGGCTCATGTATAATAAGGTCGAAGATGAGCTATGTTCCACGGCCTGCTGGTCTCCTCCTCTGATGTGCGTGAATCCTTGCGCTCTCGAATATCAATCAGGTAATATGACCCATTATTCAGATTCTTGCTGACCACAAAAGGTCCCTCCCAAGGCGGGGATAATTTATGCTGATCAGACTGATCCTGGATGAGCCAAACCGAACCGCTGTGTGGAAAGCCAAACCGGAAGATCACCTTCTTTATAAACCGAACCGCCGTGGCAGCATCACACTTACTGACAGGTTCTGCCTCCACCCACTTTGTAAATTTGTCAACCGCCACCAGTAGGTGGGTCTTCCTATCTTTGGAACGCTTAAAAGGCCCAACCATATCGAGCCCCCAAGTCGCAAACGGCCAAGTGATTGGAATCATCCTCAATTCTTGAGCCGGTATGTGCGCTCGTCTGGAAAATTTCTGGCAACCATCACATAACCTGACCAGGTCTTCTGCATCAGCATGAGCAGTTAACCAGTAGAAACCGTGGCGGAACGCTTTAGCCACCAATGATTTTGAACCGGCGTGGTGGCCGCAATCCCCTTCATGTATTTCTCGTAATATCTCGCACCCCTCCTCAGGGGATACGCACCGTTGCAGCGCTCCTGACACGCTGCGATGATGTAACTCTCCTTTGAAAATGGTCATTGACTTGGACCGTCGTACTATCTGTCGAGCCAGGCTTTCGTCTTCTGGCAACTCACCCCGGTTCATATATGCCAGATAAGGGAGCGTCCAATCCGGGGTGATGTGAAGAGCCGCCACTAATTGAGCCTCCGGATCAGGAACAGCCAACTCCGGCTCACCGGGCAGCTGTACCGATGGGTGATACAATACATCCAAGAAAACATTGGGTGGGACCGGTTTACGCTGAGAGCCCAAGCGGCTTAAAGCGTCCGCTGCCTCATTCTTTCTGCGGTCCACATGGTCCACTTGATAGCCTTTGAAATGCCCGGCTACCATATCTACTTCACGTCGGTATGCAGCCATGAGCGGGTCCTTAGAATCCCAGGTGCCAGATACCTGCTGAGCCACCAGATCCGAATCACCAAAGCACCTAACTCTGCTCAGATTCATCTCTTTAGCCATCCGAAGACCATGAAGCAAAGCTTCATACTCAGCCGCATTATTTGTACAGGGGAACATTAAACGGAGGACATAACAAAACTTATCTCCTCGTGGGGAAGTTAAAACGACTCCAGCCCCCGAGCCTTCCAATTGTCTGGACCCGTCAAAATGAATAGTCCAATAGGTGTGATCTGGCTTCTCCTCAGGCGCTTGTAACTCCGTCCAATCGTTTATGAAGTCGACAAGTGCTTGTGACTTTATAGCCGTCCGGGGCACGTATCTTAAACCGTGCGGCCCGAGCTCGATGGCCCACTTAGCAATCCGACCGGTCGCCTCCCGGTTCTGTATGATGTCACCCAAAGGAGCAGAACTGACCACCGTGATGGGGTGTCCTTGAAAATATTGCCTCAGCTTCCGGCTTGCCATAAAAACACCATATACCAGCTTCTGCCAATGCGGATACCTTTGTTTGGACTCGATAAGTACTTCACTGATATAGTAAACCGGTCGCTGAACCGGATGTTCCTTTCCAGCCTCCTTTCGTTCTACCACCATCGCCACACTAACCGCTCTGGCATTCGCAGCAACATATAACAGGAGTGGCTCTTTATCTACAGGGGCTGCCAAAACTAGCGGATTGACTAGCTGCCGCTTCAAGTCCTCAAATGCTTTATCCGCCTCCGTACTCCAGACAAATTGATCCGTCTTCTTGAGCATTTGATACAAGGGGATCGCTTTTTCACCGAGGCGACTGATGAACCGGCTTAACGCTGCAATCCGTCCGGCCATGCGCTGAACATCATTGACGCATTTCGGTTTGGCCAGGGAGGTGATGGCTGTGATCTTTTCCGGATTAGCCTCAATTCCTCTATGGGATACTAAAAACCCCAACAACTTGCCTGCAGGCACACCAAAAACACATTTCGCCGGGTTGAGCATCATTTGGTACACTCTCAAGTTATCGAAAGTCTCCTTCAAATCGTCAACCAGGGTCTCCTTCTTTCGTGACTTGACCACAATATCATCCACATAAGCATGCACATTACGACCAATCTGCTTGTGGAGGCAATTTTGCACACACCGTTGATAAGTAGCCTGCGCACTCTTAAGCCCGAAGGGCATAGACACATAGCAGAAGACTCCAAAGGGAGTAATGAACGCCGTCTTCTCCTGGTCCTTAACTGCCATCTTGATCTGATGATAACCCGAATAGGCATCCAAAAAACTTAAACGCTCGCAACCTGCCGTAGCATCAATTATCTGATCAATCCGGGGGAGAGCAAAAGGATCCGCTGGGCAAGCTTTATTCAAGTTTGTGTAGTCCACACACATGCGCCAGGTGCCGTTTTTCTTAAGAACCAGCACCGGATTAGCAAGCCATTCGGGATGAAAAACCTCAATGATAAACCCAGCTGCCAGGAGCCTGGCCACTTCCTCACCAATCGCTTTACGCCTTTCTTCGTTAAACCGGCGTAAAAACTGCTTTACCGGTTTATACTTAGGATCCACATTAAGGGTGTGCTCAGCGAGTCGCCTCGGTACACCAGGCATGTCAGACGGCTTCCATGCAAAGATGTCCCGATTCTCACGGATGAACTCGATGAGCGCGCTTTCCTATTTTGGATCCAGGTTTGCGCTGATACTGGACTGCTTGGACGGATCACCAGGTACGAAGTCAACAAGCTTAGTTTCAGCAGCCGATTTGAATTTCAAGGCCGGATCGTGGTCCGTGGTTGGCTTCTTTAACGAAGTCATGTCCTCCGGGTCAACACTGTCTTTGTACTGCTTTAGCTCCTCCGTAGCACAAACCGATTCTGCATAGGTCGCATCTCCTTCCTCGCATTCCAAAGCGACTCGACGGCTCCCATGAACCGTTATAGTGCCCTTGTAACCCGGCATCTTAAGTTGCAGATACACGTAGCAGGGCCGTGCCATAAATTTTGCATAAGCTGGCCGTCCGAACAAAGCGTGGTACGGACTTTGGATTTTAACCACTTCGAACGTCAGCGTCTCTGATCTGGAATCGTGACTATCGCCAAATATCACTTCAAGGGCTATCTTACCAACCGGATATGCAGACTTGCCAGGCACCACCCCGTGGAACACTGTATTGGTCGGTTTGAGATCCTTATCTACCAGTCCCATACGACGGAAGGTCTCGTAATACAAGATGTTAATGCTGCTCCCTCCGTCCATGAGCACCTTGGTGAGCTTATAACCTCCCACCTGAGGCGCCACCACCAACGCTAACTGACCCGGATTATAAACCCTGGGAGGGTGATCCTCTCGGCTCCAAATGATAGGTTGTTCTGACCAGCGCAGATAGTGAGGCGTGGCCGGTTCGATAGCACTGACTGCTCGCCTCTGAAGCTTTCTATCCCGTTTATCCAAGCTTGTAGTAAAGACATGATACTGTCCACCACTCAACTGTTTCGGGTTGCTCTGATAACCTGTTTGCTGCTGTCCGTAACCACTTTGATTACTTTGATTATTTTGGCTGACCTGTCCGCCCGGATTACCCTGGAACCCTGGACCAGAATTTCCGCCACCGTATCCTGATCCGGAACCTGAACCGCCGCCGGAGCTGTGATCATATTGGAAAGTGTTTGAGCTTTTGAATTCCTTCATGATATAACAATCCTTCCAAAGATGGGTTGCTGGTTCCTCTTTTGTTCCGTGCTTCGGACAGGGCTGGTTTAAGAAAAAGTTCAAACGCTCCGGATTAGGACCGGGATTTGTGCGGAAACTTGGCTGTTTCCCCTTGCGCCGCTGGCCCTTATTCTGTGCACTTGTGTTGGCCACAAAGTCCATGCTCCCGTCCGGTTTACGCTTACCTCCGCCTCCATTACCTGTCGGTCGATGCTGCTGGCCTTTGGTGTTGCTATTCTTCTTTCCCTTCCCTGCTTTGTCATCACCAGAGTCAGGATCCTTGGTACTGTTAGAATCCGCATACTTCACTAAAGCGGTCATGAGCGTTCCTATATCTGTACAATCACGCTTCATCCGGCCCAGCTTTAGCTTCAAAGGGCCAAACCGACAGTTGCTTTCCAACAGCACTACGGCGGTGTCTGCGTTGATGCGATCTGACGAGTGCAAAACTTCTGATACCCGCCGTACCCAATGGGTAGTTGATTCCCCTTCTTGCTGAACGCAGGCTGCTAGGTCAACTATCGACATTGGCTGTTTGCACGTGTCCTTGAAATTCTTGATAAACCGGGCGCGCAATTGGGCCCACGAACTAATTGAATTAGGCGGTAAGCTCTTTAGCCAAGTCCGGGCCGTTCCTTCTAACATCATAGTAAAATACTTGGCACACGCCGTGTCATCCACATCCAGCATCTCCATAGCCATCTCATAACTCTCCACCCATGTCTCCGGAGGCTGATCTGCCGTGTAGTTTGGTACCTTGCGGGGGCCTTTGAAGTCTTTGGGCAGGCGTACGTTGCGCAAAGCGGGAACAAGGCACGGTACTCCCAAAGAACTGGAAACCACCCCCGGTTCAACCGTAGCTGCTGGGAAGATAGGCGTAAGCTGACGAGCCTGATGCTGCGCTGCTAACCCGGCCTCCCGTGCACGGGTGCGATCCACATTCTCGTGAGCATTGTCGACGCCCGCCGGATTGTTGCCGCGGAGCACTTCACGCCTGGCGTTACTTGAAACAGCCGGCTCCTCCACACGCCTACTATAGCTCCCACTGGGGCGAGGGGTGGAGTGAATCCGATCACGGCTTTGCGAATATGCTTCTTGCTGGGCCAACGCGGTCCTAAGGAGCTCCTTGACCCGGCGTGTCTCTTCATCCTGCGGTGAATCTCCTTCGATCGGAATGGCTTCCAACCGAGCTGCCGCCGCGACGAGGTTATCCATCGGGTTGGAATAATGACCTGACGGCGTTGGCATGGCCGGTGGTGTACCAGTGTTGCGACGAGGCAGGTTTATTATCCGGTGCTGAACCGGGGCACCGGCTGTCGCCTCCACACGGTTTACCCCCGGGGTGTTGAAGAGATTTCGAGCGTCGAGGGCTGCGGGCAACCGAGATCGGGATTTTCTCTTCAGGACTTCCTGAGACGCCTTCTGGTCCATCATGAGCCTGTAAGCCTGTGCATCTAAAGCGGCGCGCTCCGCCGTCATCCTGATCTCTTCTGCTGCCAGTTCCGCTTTAGCTTGAGTGATCTGCTCTCTCACCTTGGCAATCTCAGCATTGTGAACCTCCTGATCCACCGGGTTGGCTTCCGCCATGAGCGCTGTTAGTGCGTCAAACAGATCTGACAAAACTTGGGCTGGTGAGTCCGCAGGGCCTCCTGCCCGTGCAGCTGTTGCCGCTGCTGATCCGGAGATCGCGGCTGCTGCAGTTGATGAATGTGGCACCGCCTGTGTTCCAGCCATGAAGATCCCAACCCGACAGGGCAGATCAGAGGGATCCGGAATACTGTCGCCATCGGCGCCGCCCCCAATCCGATCATCTTGCAGCTGGTAAAGAGATTCGGTTTCCCCGGTTGATATTTCATCGCCGGAGTAGATGGCGGTTTCGTCACCGGATTCGGATCCTTCCTCGTAGCTTCCTCCGTGGATGACTCCCACGAAGGCGCGCTTCCTGGCCGGTTTAGCCAGGGTCGATCTTGTGCGTTGAGCTGTCTCGACAAGGTCGGTGCAGACGCCCAGCTCGGGGCCCGGTTCGCCGATCTTGCCGATGAAAACGTGGATGCCGCCAAAGGGGACCCGGTAGCCGTACTCGATCGAGCCGGCGTCGGGGCCCCAGCCTGTGCTGTCAATGTAGAGTTTTCCGCGACGGCTCTTAGTCATCCGACCCACAGCGTAACCCTCGAGTCCTTCAAAGCGGCCCTCCAAAAACCTGTAACCATCTTGCGATAGCCCCACGGTGGGCGCCAACTGTCGTGGATTTGTCACGGCAGATGTCCTGGCAAAAGGACTTAGTCGTGGAGCCATCGCAACGGGTTAGTTTGAAGGGATTAGAGCGGACGCAAGGACACAGAGTTTATACTAGTTCGGCCCCTTCAATGAAGGTAAAAGCCTACGTCTAGTTGTGATGGGATTGATTGGTTTCGAGGGCTAGGGAGAGATAAGCTTTGCCTAAACCTCGAGTTGTTGTCTTCTGTCCTCAAACCGCCGTCGGGTCGTCCCCTTATATACACGGGTGACGCCCGTCGGTCTGCAAAGTCCCGACCTCCGGCTCATAAACGTGCCCGGGTCGGTCTCCCTATTCCTAACTTACAATGCAAGTTTTACCTCTGGCCGGTTTACGCCTGTGAACCTCTAAACCGATTATAGGCCTTGGGCCCTTCTATTTCTCCTTGGGCTTCAACATCTCGGGTCCATTGACGAGGCTAACCCGGGCCCTGTAGGCCGGTTTACCCCAAATAACAATATCCCCAACACACCGCTCGGTGTGCTGGACCTCGAACGTGGTCTGTGGATGTTGCGAACATCTGACATACACGTTTTGATGACTACATGATAGTTCGGTAATGATAAATGGTTTAGAATTGAGGCACCAAAGACATTTTTGAAATGTCGCGGAACATATGAGATGTTTCGAGGGCTGAATTTGGGATTTCAGGCTCGTGCCCACGTCAAGAGGTATAAGACCTCCGACGATTTTCTTGGCCTGCAAACTAAGGGAGAAAAGCTCAATCGTTGTGCTTGTGCTCAGATTGTCTGAGTACAACAATCACTTGAATCGAGTGGGAGTTAATCTTCCAGATAAGATAGTGATGTTTTTTCCAAAGTTATTGCCACCAAGCTACTAGAGCTTCGTGATGAACTATAACATATCAGGGATAGATATGATGATCCTTGAAATATTCGCGATGTTTGACACCGCGAATGTAGAAATCAAGCAGGAGCATCAATTGTTGATGGTTAGTGAAACCACTAGTTTCAAGAAGGGCAAGGGCAAGAAGGGACACTTCATGAAACGGCAAATCAGCTGCTGCTCTAGTGGAGAAACCCAAGGTTGAACCCAAACCCGAGACTGAGTGCTTCTGTAATAAGGGGAACAGCCACTAGAGCAGAATTACCCTAGATACTTGGTAGATGAGAAGGCTGTCAATAGAAGTATATTAGATATACATTATGTGAATGTGTACTTTAGTAGTACTCCTAGTAGCATCAGGGTATTAGATACCGGTTCGATTGCTAAGTGTTAGTAACTCGAAATAAAAGCTACGGAATAAACGGAGACTAGCTAAAGGTGAGCGGACGATATGTGTTGGAAGTGTTTCCAAAGTTGATATGATCAAGCGTCGCACGCTCCCTCTACCATCGAGATTAGTGTTAAACCTAAATAATTGTTATTTGGTGTTTGCGTTGAGCATAGACATGATTGGATTATGTCTATCGCAATACGGTTATTCATTTAAGGAGAATAATGGTTACTCTATTTATTTGAATAATACCTTCAATGGTCTTGCACCTAAATAAATGGTTTATTGAATCTCGATCATAGTGATACACATGTTCATGCCAAAAGATATAAGATAGTAATGATAGTACCACCTACTTGTGGCACTGCCATGTAAGTCATATTGGTATAAAACGCATGAAGAAGCTCCATATTGATGGATCTTTGGACTCACTCTTTTAAAGGATTGAGACATGTGAACCATGTCTATTGGTATATACGCATGAAGAAACTCCATGCAGATGGACCGTTTGGACTCACTTTATTTTGAATCACTTGAGATATGCAAATCATACCACATGGGCAAGATGACTGAAAGCTTCGGTTTCAGTAAAATGGAACAAGAAAGCAACTTGTTGGAAGTAACACATTTTGATGTGTGCAGTCCAATGAGTGCTGAGGCACGCAGTGGATATCGTTATGCTCTTACTTCACAGATGATTTGAGTAGATACTGAGCATATTTACTTGATGAAACACAAGTCTGAATTATTGAATGGTTCAAGTAATTTCAGAGTGAAGTTGAATATCGTCGTGACAAGAGGATAAAATATCTATGATATGATCATAGAGATGAATATCTGAGTTGCGAGTTTGGTACACAATTGAGACATTGTGGAAATTGTTTCACGACTAGTACCGCCTGGAACACCATAGTGTGATGGTGTGTCCGAACATCATAGTTGCACCCTATTGGATATGGTGCGTACCATGATGTCTCTTATCGAATTACCACTCGTTCATGGGTTAGGCATTAGAGACAACCGCACTCACTTTAAATAGGGCACCACGCAAATCCGTCGAGACAACACCGTATGAACTATGGTTTAGAGAAACCTAAGATGTTGTTTCTTAAAAGTTTGGGGTCACGACGCTTATGTGAAAAAGTTTTAGGCTGATAAGCTCGAACCCAAAGCGGATGAATGCATCTTCATAGGACACCCAAAACAGTTGGGTATACCTCCTGTCTCAGATCCGAAAGCAATAGGGATTGTTTCTAGAATCGGGTCCTTTCTCGAGGAAAAGTTTCTCTCGAAAGAATTGAGTGGGAGGATTGTGGAGACTTGATGAGGTTATTGAACCGTCACTTCAACTAGTGTATAGCAGGGCACAAAGAGTTGTTCCTGTGGCACCTACACCAATTGAAGTGGAAGCTTATGATAGTGATCATGAAACTTAGGATCAAGTCACTCCCAAACCTCGTAGGATGACAAGGATGCGTACTACTTCAGAGTGGTACGTAATCCTGTCTTGGAAGTCATATTGCTAGACAACAATGAACCTACAAGCTATGAAGAAGCGATGGTGGGCCCGGATTCCGATGAATGGATCGAGGCCATAAAATCCGAGAGAGGATCCATGTATAAAAACAAAGTGTAGACTTTGGCAGAACGGCTCGATGGTCGTAAGGCTGTTGAGTACAGATGGATTTTAAAAGGAAGACGGACAATGATGGTAAATGTCACCATTAAGAAAGCTCGACTTGTCATTAAGATGTTTTCCGACAAGTTCAAGGAGTTGACTGCGATGAGGCTTTCTCACTCGTAGCGATGCTAAGAGTCTGTTGGAATTATGTTAGCGATTACTGCATTATTTATGAAATTGTGCAGATAGGATGTCAAAACATTGTTTCCTCGACGATTTTCTTGAGGAAAGGTTGTATGTGATACAACCAGAAGATTTTTGTCAATCCTGAAAGATGCTAACAAGTATGCAAAGCTCCATCAATCCTTCTAAGGACTGGAGTAAGCATCTCGGAGTTGGAATGTACGCTTTGATGAGATGATCAAAGAATTTGGGTTTATACAAAGTTTATGAGAAACTTGTATTTCCAAAGAAGTGAGTGGGAGCACTATAGAATTTCTGATGAGTATATGTTGTTGACATATTGTTGATCAGAAATGTGTAGAATTTCTGGAAAGCATATAGGGTTATTTGAAGAGTGTCTTCAATGGAAAACCTGGATTAAGCTACTTGAACATTGAGCATCAAGATCTATAAGGATAGATCAAAATCGCTTAATAGTACTTTCAAACGAACGCATACCATGACAAGATTTTTGAAAGAGTTCAAAATAGATCGGTAAAGAAGGAGTTCTTGGCTGTGTTATAAGGTGTGAGTATTGAGTAAGACTCAAGACCTGACAACGGCAGAAGAGAGAGAAAGGACGAAGGTCGTCCCCTATGCTTAGACATAGGCTCTACAGTATGCTATGTTGTGTACCGCATCTGAAGTGTGCCTTGCCATGAGTCAGTCAAGGGGTACAAGAGTGATCCAGGAATGGATCACAGGACAGCGGTCAAGGTTATCGTTGGTAACTGGTGGACTGAGGAATTTTCTCGATTATGGAGGTGGTAAAAGAGTTCGTCGTAAAGGGTTACGCCGATGCAAACTTTGACACTGATCCAGATTATTCTAAGTAGTAAATTGGATTCGTACAGTAGAACAGTTATTTGGAATAGCACCAAATAGAGCGTGGTATCTGCATCTACGAGATGACATAGATATTTGTAAAGCACACACGGATCTGAAAGGTTCAGACCCGTTGACTATAACCTCTCTCACAAGCATAACATGATCAAACCCAGAACTCTTGGGTGTTAGTCACATAGGGATGTGACCTTGAGTGTTAATCACATATCGATGTGAACTAGATTATTGACTCTAGTGCAAGTGGGAGACTGTTGGAAATATGCCCTAGAGGCAATAATAAATTGATTATTATTATATTTCCTTGTTCATGATAATCGTTTATTATCCATGCTAGAATTGTATTGATAGGAAACTCAGATACATGTGTGGATACATAGACAACACCATGTCCCTAGTAAGCCTCTAGTTGACTAGCTCGTTGATCAATAGATGGTTACGGTTTCCTGACCATGGACATTGGATGTCATTGATAACGGGATCACATCATTAGAAGAATGATGTGATGGACAAGACCCAATCCTAAGCCTAGCACAAGATCATGTAGTTCGTATGCTAAAGCTTTTCTAATGTCAAGTATCATTTCCTTAGACCATGAGATTGTGCAACTCCCGGATACCGTAGGAATGCTTTGGGTGTGCCAAACGTCACAACGTAACTGGGTGGCTATAAAGGTACACTACGGGTATCTCCAAAAGTGTCTGTTGGGTGGCACGAATCGAGACTGGGATTTGTCACTCCGTGTAAACGGAGAGGTATCTCTGGGCCCACTCGGTAGGACATCATCATAATGTGCACAATGTGATCAAGGAGTTGATCACGGGATGATGTGTTGCGGAACGAGTAAAAGAGACTTGCCGGTAACGAGATTGAACAAGGTATTGGGATACCGACGATCGAATCTCGGGCAAGTATCGTACCGATAGACAAAGGGAATTGTATACGGGATTGATTAAGTCCTTGACATCGTGGTTCAACCGATGAGATCATCGTGGAACATGTGGGAGCCAACATGGGTATCCAGATCCCGCTGTTGGTTATTGACCGGAGAACATCTCGGTCATGTCTGCATGTCTCCCGAACCCGTAGGTCTACACACTTAAGGTTCGATGACGCTAGGGTTATAAAGGAAGCTTGTATGTGGTTACCGAATGTTGTTCGGAGTCCCGGATGAGATCCCGGACGTCACGGGGAGTTCCGGAATGGTCCGGAGGTAAATATTTATATATAGGAAGTCCTATTTCGGCCATCGGGACAAATTTCGAGGTCATCGGTATTGTACCGGGACCACCGGAGGGGTCCCGGGGGCCCACCGGGTGGGGCCACCCATCCCAGAGGGTCCCATGGGCTGAAGTGGGAAGGGATCCAGCCCAAAGTGGGTTGGGGCGCCACTTCCCTTATGGCCCATGCGCCTAGGGTGAAAGGGGAAACCCTAATGAAGAGTCCCAAGGAGGGAAGGCACCTCTTAGGTGCCTTGGGGGGGAGGGAAACCTCCCCTGGCCGTCGCCCCCTGGGAGATTGGATCTCCTAGGGCTGGCGCACCCCCCCTTGGGATCCCTATATATAGTGGGGGTAGAGGGCCTCTTGAGACACACCTTTTGCCTTTGGTGCAGCCCCTCCCTCTCCCAAGTTCTTCTCCTCTCCCGCAGGTGCTTGGCGAAGCCCTGCTGGATTGCCACGCTCCTCCACCACCACCACGCCGTTGTGCTGCTGCTGGATGGAGTCTTCCTCAACCTCTCCCTCTCTCCTTGCTGGATCAAGGCGTGGGAGACGTCATCGGGCTGTACGTGTGTTGAACGCGGAGGTGATGTCCGTTCGGCACTAGGATCATCGGTGATCTGAATCACGACGAGTACGACTCCATCAACCCCGTTCACTTGAACGCTTCCGCTTAGCGATCTACAAGGGTATGTAGATGCACTCTCCTTCCCCTCGTTGCTGGTCTCTCCATAGATAGATCTTGGTGAAACGTAGGAAAATTTTGAATTTCTGCTACGTTCCCCAACAAGGTGTAGGGGGACACTCTTTGCCTGGGACCCTCCAGTGAATGGTTTTTCTGCTGCTTAAAGCGCCGGTCAGGACCAGATTGTTCAGTTGCATTTCCGTGACCCGAGAAGGAGCCCAGTTGCACTCGTACACTTGTTTAGCCATGAGGAAGTCTACAGAACGAAATGATTCCGGTTCAAGATCGTGTTGAGCACAGATTACATGTTGATATTATCAAGGTTAAACCGGAGGAAGTCAATCATAAACCGACATTGGTAAAGCGATGCGGTTCATCAAGGGATTACTGGCGGTTCAACAAGGGTACTAATGGTGTATACTGATTTAGTGATCCTCTTCCACAAAGTTAAACCGCTGGATCTAAAACCGTGGAACAGTGGGGATTACAAATGAACAAGTGTGCAGAAACAGGTTTCACACAATCTTATTATAGCATCAGATCTGGGGCGATTTCATAAAAAGGATAAATATTCATGATTTAAAAGAAGTTGTGCAAGAACAGCAAGGTAAGGCTATGAATCAGATCTACGGTCCAGGGATATCGCAGTAAAAACAGATGCTGAAAACTACCGCTGTACGGAGCAAAAGTTATGGGATCATCTGAAGATACATCTCGGTCGAAGTTTGAGGCAGACGAAGAACACCAAGAACACGACGAACACAGTAAACCCTAAAAGCAGATCTAAGTTGGGAAGGCGGAGATCTTACCGAAGCTCGGAGAGATGTGGAAGGATGCTCCAGTTTTCTGGTACGGTCAGGTTGATGCAGCGGCCCAAGATGACGCGGAGGTCAGTGACGGCGGCGGAGCTCCGGAGTTGGCGACGCGAAGAAGACTAAGAGGAAAGGGGTGAAGGGGAGAAAAGGAAATGACCCTTCAGCCCTATTTATAAGGCAAAAAACCTGTATCAGGCGCGCGAATCCAGGAGCCACAGATTTCGGAAGTGGAGTTGTCGCCTCGATTATTGCGGATCTATTAAACAAAGAAGGCATCATAAAAACCAGCTTCATGATGACGTCATGCCGGTTTACAGCAACCAAAGAAGATGACGACATGGCGGTTTAGTGATTATGGGAAGATGCTGAATATGAAGATTTCTGCTAAGGATTGACATGAACTCGTTCAAATCAATCTGGGGCCTAATGTTGGGGATATTACTACTGGGCGTAAACCGGCCTACCTGGGCCGGATTAACTTCAACAGTAGTTCAAGGATGTTAAAGCCCAATAAGCTTGTAAAGGCCCAAGGCCGTAGTCGGTTTAGTATCTGTAGCCGTAAACCGGCTTGTGTAAACTTGTACTATAAGATAGGGAAAGAGAGAGACGAACCCGGGTACGAGTACAAACCGGGGATTGGGATTCTGTGAACCGACGGGCGTCACCCGTGTATATAAGGGGACGACCCGATAGCAGTTCAAGGAGAGACAACCACAACTCGAGGCCTAGGCGAAGCTTGCTTGCTCCCTAGTCATCGAGACTTCATCAATTCCACCACAAACTAGACGTAGGCTTTTACCTTCATCGAAGGGGCCGAACTAGTATAAACTCTCTGCGTCCCTGTGTCCGCTTTAACCCCTTCGAGTTAACCCGTTGCGATGGCTCCACGACTAAGTCCTTTGGCTAGGACATCTGCCGTGACAAACCCACGACAGTATTGGATACCGACGATCGAATCTCGGGCAACTAACATACCGATGACAAAGGGAACAACGTATGTTGTTATGCGGTCTGACCGATAAAGATCTTCGTAGAATATGTAGAAGCCAACATGGGCATCCAGGTCCCGCTATTGGTTATTGACCGGAGACGTATCTCGGTCATGTCTACATTGTTCTCGAACCGTAGGGTCCGCACGCTTAAAGTTACGATGACAGTTATTATGAGTTTATGCATTTTGATGTACCGAAGTCAGTTCGGAGTCCCGGATGTGATCACGGACATGACGAGGAGTCTCGAAATGGTCGAGACATAAAGATTGATATATTGGAAGCCTATATTTGGACATCGGAATGGTTCCGAGTGAAATCGGCATTTTACTGGAGTACCGGGGGGTTATCGAAACCCCCCCGGGGGTTAATGGGCCCATATGGGCCTTAAGGGAAAAGAGGAGGGGCGGCCAGGGCAGGCCGCCCCCCCCCCTAGTCAGAACAGGACAAGGAAGGGGGCCGGCGCCCCCTTTTTCCTTTCCCCCTCTCTCCTTCCTTCTCCTACAAGGCAAGGGAGAGGAGTCCTACTCCCGGTGGGAGTAGGACTCCTCCTGGCGCACCCCTTGGGGGCCGGCCGCGCCTCCCCCTCCCCTCCTTTATATACGGGGGCAGGGGGGCACCCTAGGACACACAAGTTGATCTTCGTGATCGTTCCTTAGCCGTGTGCGGTGCCCCCCTCCACGATATTACACCTCGGTCATATTGTAGCGATGCTTAGGCGAAGCCCTGCGACGGTTGAACATCAAGATCGTCACCACGCCGTCGTGCTGACGGAACTCCTCCCCGAAGCTTTGATGGATCGGAGCCCGGGGTGCGTCATCGAGCTATACGTGTGTCAAGAACTCGGAGGTGCCGGAGTAACGGTGCTTGGATCGGTTGGACCGGGAAGACGTACGACTACTTCCTCTATGTTGCGTCAACGCTTCCGCTTCGGTCTACGAGGGTACGTAGACAATACTCTCCCCTCTCATTGCTATGCATCACCATGATCTTGCGTGTGCGTAGGAAATTTTTTGAAATTACTACGTTCCCCAACAGTTCAGTGG
Organism: Aegilops umbellulata; assembly: GCA_032464435.1. Lineage (NCBI taxonomy): Eukaryota > Viridiplantae > Streptophyta > Magnoliopsida > Poales > Poaceae > Aegilops > Aegilops umbellulata. The sequence continues at coordinate 536,282,788 of CP136059.1, forward strand.
TGTTCGTGTCTCACCTACACATTGGCACGCGCGACTTGGTCATCCTGCCGCTCTCATAGTCCGTCATGTGTTGCATCGTCATGAGCTACCAGTTGTGTCAAATAAAGCTGCTGAAACTATTTGTGATGCCTGTCAGCAAGGCAAGAGTCACCAACTCCCGTTTTCAGAGTCTAGTCGTGTTGTGAAACATCCTCTTGAGCTTATTTTTTCCGATGTATGGGGTCATGCCCAAACGTCTGTTAGTGGCCACAATTATTATGTTAGTTTCATTGATGCTTATAGTCGGTTTACCTGGCTCTATCTTATTAAGAAAAAATCTGATGTGTTTGATGTGTTTATACAGTTTCAAGCACATGTTGAGCGTCTCCTTCGCCAGAAAATTATTCATGTCCAAAGCGACTGGGGGGGTGAATATCACAACCTCAACTCGTCCTTTAACAAACTTGGGATTGCACATCGTGTGTCTTGCCCTCATACACATCAGCAGAATGGGACTGCCAAACGTAAGCATCGTCACCTTGTAGAAACTGGCATCACCTTACTAGCTCATGCCTCCATACCTTTTAGGTTCTGGAGTGATGCTTTCTCCACTGCCTGTTTTTTGATAAATAGGCTGCCCTCACGACTACTGATATGAAAACTCCACTTGAACTCTTGCTCAATGAAATTCCAGACTACACCTTTCTCAAAGTCTTCGGGTCTGCTTGTTGGCCTCATTTGCGTCCATATAATAAACATAAGCTAGAGTTTCGGTCGAAAAAGTGTGTTTTTCTTGGGTATAGTTCCCTTCACAAAGGGTACAAATGCCTACATGTTCCCACCAATCGCGTTTACATTTATCCTGACGTTGTATTTGATGAGAATGTGTTTCCCTTTCGTGCACTTCCGAATACCTCTATCACTCTTATGCCAGACGTTCCTTCTACCACACCTATGCCTGATCAATTTGTGGATGTTGCAAATGCTCCTGTGTTGCTCCCTAACCATGCTGCAGGTGTTGGCCGTGGCGCCCGTCTTGAGCTTCTTGAGGAACAGGCATCGGCGCACGCTTCACGTCCAGTGGATGATCGCATGCATGGGGCATGCATACCGGGCGGTACTCAGCAACCCGCGGGAGCCGCGCCTGCAGCCGCCTCGCGGGCATCACCCTCACCCGACGCCACCCCGCGAGCGTCGTCCTCGCCCGCCTCGTGGGAGTCGCCCGAGCCAGCCTCGCAGGAGGTTGCTCCTGGGCCGGCCACGCCAGGCTCGCATGGGCCGGCTTCGGCTCCTGATGGGCCGGCCACCCCAGGCTCGCCCTCTTCTTCAGCGCCCAGTGGCTCCGGCATGGGCCTGGGCGACTTGGCCTTGTCGGGCTCCACGCCGCCCGCTTCTCCAATGCCAAGTGGCTCTGGCGTGAGCCTTGGCGACTCGGCGTCGTCTCTTTCGTCGCCTGCATCAAGCCCTCCGCCGCCACCACAACCCGCTGCTCCTCAACATCGCACGCGCAGTCAGACAGGTGTTTTTTAGCCTAAGATCCGGACCGATGGGACTGTTGCGTGGCTCGCCGCGTGCATGGCTCATGCTACTGAGGATCCCACTGCTGAGCCTCGTCATTTTCAGGCTGCGCTAGGCATTCCCCACTGGCGTGCCGCGATGGAACAGGAGTTTCAAGCGTTGCTGAAGAATGACACCTGGCAGCTTGTTCCTCCAGTATCTGGGGTCAATATCATTGACTCTAAGTGGGTTTTTAAAGTTAAACGGCATGCTGATGGCTCCATCGAGCGTTACAAGGCAAGGTTAGTGGCTAAGGGCTTCAAACAGAGGTATGGTCTTGACTATGAAGACACGTTCAGTCCAGTTATCAAGCCCACTACCATTCGTCTGCTACTGTCCCTTGCTGTTACTCGAGGATGGTTTCTCCATCAGCTTGATATGCAGAACGTTTTTTTGCATGGAGTTCTGGAGGAGGAGGTTTATATGCGTCAGCCACCAGGGTTTGTGGATCATGCACGTCCTAATCATCTCTGTCGTCTGTTTTAGGCGCTCTATGGGCTTAAGCAGACTCCCCGTGCCTGGCATGCACGTCTTGGCTCGGTTTTGCGAGCACTTGGGTTCATTCCCTCTACTGCTGACACATCATTGTTTCTTCTTCAGCGCCCTGAGGTTACGGTGTTTTTACTGGTCTATGTTGATGATATTATTCTCATCATTTTCTCAGATGTTGCGGCAGATCGTCTTATGGCTGCGTTGAGTGGTGATTTTGCTGTCAAGGATCTCGGTGCTCTGCACTTCTTTCTTGGTCTGGAGGTTTCACGGTCTTCTGCTGGAATAACTCTTACTCAGAAGAAGTACGCTCTGGATTTGTTGCTTCGTGCTGGTATGCTGAAGTGTAAAGCTTTCACTACTCCTATGTCTGCCACTGATCGGTTGTCTGCTTTTGATGAAGACCCTCTCTCCCCTGATGATGCCATTGAGTACCGCAGTCTTGTTGGAGGCTTGCAGTATCTTACTATCACCAGACCAGATGTCTCTTATGCAGTCAATCGTGTCTGTCAGTTTCTCCATGCGCCCACAACATCCCACTGGTCAGCGGTGAAGCGCATTCTGCGTTACATATGTCTCACTGCATCTCATGGTTTGCTCCTCCAACCTGCGCCGTCTTATGAGATCTCAACCTTTTCAGATGCAGACTGAGCTGGTAGTCCTGATGACCGGCGATCCACGGGGGCGGGGGGGTATGCAGTGTTTCTTGGTCCTAACTTGATTGCCTGGAATGCTCGCAAGCAGGCTACGGTGTCTCGCAGCAGCACGAAAGCCGAGTACAAAGCAGTTGCTGACGCGACGACTGAGATCATTTGGGTTCAGTCCTTGTTGAGAGAGTTGCGAGTCCCTCCGGCTCGTCCTCCAGTACTTTGGTGTGATAACATTGGTGCTACATACTTGTCATCTAATCCAGTGTTTCATGCTCGGACAAAACACATTGAGGTTGATTATCACTTCGTTCGAGAGTGTGTTGCACAGAAGCTGCTTAGCATCAAGTTCATATCATCAAAGGATAAACTTGCTGACATCTTCACGAAGCCTCTTCCACAACCACAGTTTGTAGGCTGCAGGCGCAATCTTAAATTAGTTTGTACTTCAGGCCACAGTTAAGATTGAGGGATGATGTTAGACTGTATATGTATACGTAGACTTGTGTATACGTCTTGTACTTGTACCCTTTGGTACTTATATATAATGAGATAGCCGCACCCCCCAAGGGTGTCGAGCAGTTACCCCAATAACCTGGTTTAACACATATTCTTTCCTAGCACGCCATATCTCCCGATCCCTTTCTGGTATTGAGGATACGGTTGAGATATTGCCGCCTCTTATACGGCATACGATTAATCAAAGTGTGTTGCATTCTACTATTTTTGTACAGCTAGGTCCAGTCATGGTGGATGCCCGCTGGCCCTGGTTCCGAGTCTAAACTGATGGAGAGAGGCAGACAATATATTCCAACACTTCCCGTCACGTCTAGTCTTATTTAGTCCTTATACGTGGGATCAATGTAAGCTGCAGAATCCTTTTTAATACTATGTTGGTAGGTTCTCGAACTCAATACTTTTTGGCTCTTGTACTATATTAAATTCATGCATCAACTAGTTGCTCCAAAAGTCTGAACTGGTAGAAAGAAGCAGATAATATATTTCAACACAACGACCAAACGAGTGGAAGATAGATAGTCAATGAAACTAGCAGATAAAACGTTGGAAAGCCGTCCGATGGGAGCGGGATCACGTGGCCACCGAGCGCCAGGAGTAGCCATCAGCCAGCTGAAACGAGAGGTTGTCCATATAAAATCAATCCTCTTGTTTTATTTTACACAAAATTAAATATAAGCTTGCTCACTCATCTCCTCTCCTTTCTCGAGAAGCTAGCAGTCTGATCAAGGGCGGCTTCACTTCTTGCAGGTGAGATCAATCTCATCTTCTTGTTCTGTTTTTCAGTACTACCATCTTCTTCGCCTGAAAGCCCATCGGATTGACCTGATCGACTGGCTCTCAGGGGTGCGGACTTAATGGGAGACCAGGAATATCTTATCAATGGCTACGCCGTGTGGGTGGGTTATCTGTCCATGGCCATCAGTGGCTTGGGTTTTCTGGTGCTTACTTGGACCACTGTTGTACTTCTTGGTGGTTTCGTGTCCGAGCTACATAAGGAGGACTTTTGGTGTGCGGCGTTCATCACCCTTGTACAAACAGCTGGGTTAGTACCCCTCTCTCATTTATTTCGTCCTGCCACTTATATGTATACATCTGACTCAAAAAGATGCACAACAGGATTTTTGATGTTACTCTGAATGAGAAACTAGGCTATATGGAGGATGCGCTCTTTGGGTTCCTGGCGGCCATTTCATTTGGCATTGTACCCGATAATGCGCCGCCGAGCAAGAATTGCACCCAAGATTTGTTGTCTTTTCTTCTCTTTTTCTCGGTAATCCTTTTAGTGTTGGTTCAAGTAATGGTGTTGGCATTAATATTGAGCCCTCTGGCAATTATATATGTGCTTGGGATATTCATGTCCGGGGTGATCTCATTGTGGCGTCTGATAGAGCACGATCACGGGAGCAACTCAGATGAAAAAGCATCAAACCTAGCACCAGCAATGCAGATCTTGTACTACCTTGCTCTGCTCCAAGGCGTGCTCTTCTGCTACAGGTTTCTGTTGACTCTCACGGAGAAGAAGTTTTCTAAGACTCTGGTCAGTGAAGACTCGATGGCCACTGAAGACTCGGAAGTTCAAGCAGTAATTTACAACTACTTGCGCAAAACAAGGAGAGGATGTGAGAAGGACCCGACATTTACCCAAGGAAGGAACCTCGTCACATATGCTGTACACAAGATTGGTTCCAATTCACCTGTTGACTGCATTTCCGGGGTGAAGATCCTACACGCAGCCATATGCATGGTGGAGAGCAAGAATGATTGGTCCAATGTCCATGGGCAGCGCATGCTGATAAAACATCTTGTCTTGTCGACATCATCCTCTCAGCATGTACTGCCCAAACTGCTAGAGATGCTAGATTCAAGAGGCCTACATGACAGAAAGGGTAGAATTCAAGCCGCGATGATAGTGGAGCGACTTGCGTTCTACATTAATTTGGAGCAGTTTCCTCGGAGTATTCAACACATATCTTCCTTGATCGGGACGTTTGAACAATATAGTATAGCGCAGCCATATCCCAGATCCAAGGATGGATACGAGCAGCATCTGAAACTGCAGGTTACTCGTCGGCGTCCCTCACCAGCCGGCGAACTTGGGAAGGCCTACAAGGAGTTGTTGCTACAAGGCCTGTCTATCCTCCGGAACCTTGCCGCCGACGAAAACAATTGCAGAATCATGAGCGACACCCGAGATCTGGTCTCCAAGATCATGGCACCAATCACTTGTGACCTACTCGACCACACCACCGATGATCATGGTACATGGTGCGAAGTAGTAGGCCGATCGATGGAAGTGATGGGCCATTTAAGCGGTGCTCAAGGAGAAACTGGGGCCAAGCTACGCCGTGAAATCTCAAGCTGCGGAGAAGCAATCAGCACTCTCCGGAGGATTCTTAGCTGTAAAAAGTGCAAAGAAGAGTTGCGGCAAAGAGCCATCTGGATTCTCACACGACTGTACACGGATACTATTGGAATCAGTGGATCATCTGGTTTTCATCTTCTCAAGAAAGAAAATAGTTGTTGCGGAGAAGACTTTGTTAGGATGCTAGTCAACATCTTCACTCAGGATAATGAGTATAGCAGCTCCATCAGAGGATACGCGGGAGAAGCGCTGTCAAATATATGTTTCCTTGGCGGAATTAGTGATGCCACAGTTATCATACAAACAAGTGGTGATGTTATTAATAGTCTCACTCAAGTACTTTTACATGAAGAAAACGAGACATGCAAACAAGCATCCGCTGAAATTCTTGAGCGTCTATGTACCCATTACACCAAGGATGATGAATACCTTCACAAACTTAAGAAAGCAATCCTCAAGGTAATTAGTCCTTGTCATCAAATGACGAACAGCCTTTCTTTTATTAGTTAATTACTTCAAATACACTTGATTTAGGGCCTATTTTAGTCTAATTAAGAGTGTTAGTTTATTCTCGTCGCAGGTGATTGGAAAAATACTTCGTTGTGGAGACGGAACACATAATGGAGAAGACATAGAGAGCCAATGTGATGGCACACAAGAAAACAATGAGCCGGACAAGGATGCCCAGGGATTCCAAGTAAACACACTCTCAACTATGTCATCGAACCTGCTTTCATCATTGTTATGCCTTTGCGGGACGGTCTACAACACGTCGTTGGTCATAGATTTGCCTCCTCAGCTGGATGCATCTAGCTTTCTAAACAATCTCAGGGACATGGTAGTGAAAAGAAGTGGCTCCACTGTCGAAAACCTGTCAGTGTGCAAAGCTACCAGTAATATAGTCATATCAATGATGAAATACTACAGTGGCGGGTTCTTCAAACAAGAGGACTTTGGGAGCTTGATAGAGGCACTCTCTAGTGCTTCTGAGAACATGCTGGATCTGGACTACTCCGTGGTTTGCTCTTCCGCCAGCAGCTACAAAACCGGATCAAAGTTTGGCAGGCGTACACTTGTGTCCCTGGTGAGAGAAGCCAAAGAATTGCATTCCATGGCACCATCTACCTCTTTAAGTGGCTGATCTAAAATGAAGTTTAGATACTTTTTATTAGCGTAACGTATGAAGATATGCATTGTCAATCTTATTCACTGGTGTATGGAGATTATATTTGCATTGTCAAAAAATATTATCATTGCTCTTCGTATTTATATTTGTGATCAGTGAGACAAAATGTCCTGTGCTGTTTTGTGTCAGTGTATCTTAATCAGAAACCTCTAAGTCTAAAGCTCTGCATTTCCAGATGGTTATCACCGTTTACATTCACCTAATAATTGTGCCAAACTTTCTTGATACCATTTCGACAAGAGAGATTCACAATTAAAATTCTACATCAGCACAGATAAAGTTACACTCTTATCAAAGTCAAAAACAGAAAAGGGATGTTGCTACAAACACTTGCAGAGGATCATTCTCGGGCAGCCAACGGTTTACAACACAGCGAAAACGAACAAATAAAACAGGATATACACGGCCCGGCGCTACCACCTAGTGCAGTCTCATCAGCTCCTCCACCTACAAACACTTGCAGATAAAGTTCCTCCACCAAGGAGGAAGCTTAGTGATGATACCTCCGGCAACAAACTTATCCGGTAGCATACAACTGAAGTGCTTAAGTTTTCTAGCAAATGATTGTATCTCATGAGCTTGCTCAACCACGCAGCGCTCTATAGTCATCCTGTAATCATAGAATTGCTCCATGTTGTACAGCTCAGTGCCAGCATCCGAGGCTCCAAACTTGGCCTCGAGTGCGTCCCACATATCTTTTCCATTATCAATTGACGCGTAAGCGTCAACTATGTTCTCACCAAGAACACTCAAGAGAGCAGCCTTAAACAGAGTATCCATTTTCTGAAAAGCTTGTGCCTGTTGAGCATCAAGCTCTCCTTCAGGTTTGCCAAGAGTGGCGTCATAGCAACTCATGGTTTGATACCATAAGACTGCTCTCACGCGCCACCTCTTATAGTGGATACCATTAAACATAGGAGGTCTCATGGAAGCAGCAAAACCAATTGGGGTAAATTGCCTATAGTAAGGTTTTTGGACTGTTGTAAACATGAGCAATTTACCAAATAATTTTGCTAACGGAAATACTAGATAAAGCATGACTAATATAGCAAATATAAAGCAAGTCATGCAAGCTGACAGAGAGAAGGTAAACATCGTCTGCATATATGAACTTGAGCTAAACACATCTAGAACAGACACTAGATGAAGTTGCTTAAACGACATAGAACCTAACATACGTAGGGCGGAAACTAGAGCCAAGAACTCTAGCAGGACTTCTAACAGAAAGGAGAAGAACACGTACGGCACAGCAGCAGCAGAAGCGCTGGACTTGGGTCGGTGTCCTCGCCTGCCATGTCGTCGAAGAGGTCGTGGACGTCGGGTAAGAAGTCGTCGTCAGGGAAGTAGTCGTCGGCGACCGGATCGTCCGTGATGAAGCAGCCAGTAGTCGCGCTGAGTGCTCCCCAAAAACCTTATCACCCTTCTCCCGTACAGGACTCAAAAGGTGCGGTCTCGGAGGCCTACTGTCCAGACGTGTGGTGCACGCCGCAAGCCGGGATGAGGAAGACAGCAGCAGCTCAGAGATGGGACCGATGGCGAGGGAAGGAGTAGTTCTGGTGCGTCTCTTTGGGAGGAGCGACCTCCCTTTTATAGGCACAAGAGAAGGAGGCGAGAGGGCAGCAACGGGAGGCGAAACGAAGAGACAGAGGTGAAGCGAACAGCCAGCAGCCGAAGGGCTGCACCGTTCGCATTCGAACTACACTTTCTCAAAAATCTTTTCAGCTTCTGTGTGACCTTTCATATACCCGTAGTGTGTGGCAAAAATTTAGATATCGGCTCGGCTCATTCCCGCAACCCGCAACCCGCAACCCGCGGCGCGGCGCACACGTCGTGACGAGGCGTGGCGAGGCGGGCGGCGGAGGAGGAGCGCGCGTGGATATCCCTCTTGTTCTCATGCTCATACAAGTGGGGAAAGAACCTCCCTTATAAGGAGGTCCAACTCCCACTAAACTAGCAATGTGGGACTAAACTTTAGTAGTATCCCTTGCCTTGCACAGATGGGCTAAGTGGGCCTCTAGGATTTATTCGGAATTTTTGAAATAGTTATTGGGCTGCCCAAAATAGACTAAATTCCAGCAATCCCCCACCAGATCCAAAACATTGTCTTATATACCGGTACTGCAGTGAAGACTGTTAAGTTGAACTTTCACCTAGAACTCTATGCTACACTAGTAAGCCACTTGAACAGTGGACTGGGCTTTGAACTACAAGTTTTCTGCGAATCTAGCTTCACATAAAGCCTTGACCGATACGTGGCTACCGTGGGTCTTCCCCGCGGGTGGAGCTTATGCGTCATACTTCGTTACCTTTCATGAGTTTACTAGAGAGAACCCTACTCTCATAGATTGCGACGTTTGACAATCAGACTCATATAGGTGTGTTCTTCAAAAGATGTTCTGCAGGATAACATCTCTGCTTAAATGAGCCACTTAGAACACACTAAGATATATATCAACCTGCCATGCAGATTAGGAGAGTATTGCATCTTCATGGAGTGGTATTGTGAATAGTAAGGATACTCTCCTCTCAGTTGTCCAACAGCTTGTCTTCCACATCTAATTCACGGGATCTCCGATCACAAAGAATAGGTTACCACTGTGAGCAACTCATATTGTGGGTCTCATACCCATCTCCCTCGATGCATTATCTATCACATTACGTGATAGACCCTTAGTAAAAGGATCTGCCAGATTTTAAGACGTTTGGATATAATCCAATGCAATAACTCCGGAGTTTCTCATTTTCCTAACAGACTTTAACCTTCTCTGAACGTGTCTTGATGACTTCATGTTATCCTTTGAGCTGCTCACTTTTGTGATCACAGTTTGATTGTCGCAGTTCATAAGGATACCCGGTACAGGTTTCTCAACAACCGGCAAGTCATTCAAGAGCCGGCAAAGCCAATCAGGTTCGACCGTAGCTGGATCTAGTGCTGTGAGTTCTGCTTCAATTGTTGACCTCGTTAAGATGGTCTGCTTGCAAGACTTCCAAGAAACAGCGCCACCTCCATGAGTGAATACATAACCGCTCGTGGCCTTTATCTCATCAGCATCTGAGATCCAGTTTGAGTCACTATACCCTTCAAGCACCTTTGGGTGCCCGGTGTAGTGAATTCCATAATTCGCAGTGCCTTTCAAATAACGCAAAACTCTCTCTAGAGATTTCCAATGTACATCTCCTGGTTTTGAGACAAACCGGCTCAGTTTGCTAATAGCAAAAGAGATGTCAGGTCTTGTAGCATTGGCTAAGTACATAAGCGAGCCAATAATCTGGGAATATTTCAATTGGTCTCTAGCAATTCTTCGGTTCTTTCGAAGCAACACACTTGCATCATATGGTGTTGGACAGGGCTTGCAGTTACTATAGCCAAAGCGACTCAAGATCTTTTCCACATAGTGAGATTGAAGTAATGTAATCCCACCATCATGGTATCTCAACAACTTGATGTTCAGAATGACATCAGCCACTCCTAAATCTTTCATCTCAAAACAACGAGATAGAAAATCCTTGACCTCCTTAATAACATTCAGATTTGTTCCGAAAATCAGTATGTCGTCAACATACAAGCAAAGGATAACTCCCTCGCCCCCACCATGGCGATAGTACACACATGTTTCAGCTTCGTTTACAACAAAGCCTGCAGCTGTTAAAGTTCTTTCAAACTTCTCATGCCACTGTTTGGGTGCTTGCTTGAGTCCATACAAAGACTTCAGCAACTTGCACACTTTTCTTTCCTGACCATCTAGTACAAACCCATCTGGTTGTTCCATATAAATTTCCTCGTCCAACGCTCCATTTAGGAAAGCAGTCTTAACATCCATTTGATGAATGAGAAGACCATGTGAGGCAGCTAGTGAAAGTAGAACTCGAATAGTGGGCAGTCGAGCCACAGGTGAGTAAGTATCAAAGAAGTCTTCACCTTCCTTTTGGGTATAACCCTTAGCCACGAGCCGAGCCTTGTACTTTTTAATAGTGCCATTAGGCCTAAGCTTCTTCTTGAATACCCATTTGCATCCTATAGGTTTGCACCCATAAGGACGATCAGTTATCTCCCAAGTTTCATTCGCCAAGATGGAATCCATCTAGCTATGAACCGCTTCCTTCCAGTAGTCAGCATCTTCAGATGCATAGGCCTCTGAAATAGAACTGGGAGTGTCATCTATGAGATACACAAGAAAATCATCCCCAAAGGACTTTGCAATCCTCTGTCTCTTGCTCCTAATAGGAACTTCATTGTTATCCTCCACAGGATTTTCAAAGTGTTCCATCGAAATGGTAGGTTCAGTAATTGTAACTGGTTCCTGATTCGATGAACTAGACATCTCCTGATTAGATGAGGTAGCCATATCCTTCATGGGAAAGATATCTTCAAAGAAAGTCGCATCATTCGACTCCATGATCGTAGCGACATGCATGTCAGGTACCTCAGATTTTACAACCAAGAATCTATAGCCAATGCTATGGAAGCATATCCCAGGAAAACACAATCCACAGTGTTTGGTCCAAGCTTCCGCTTCTTTGGAATTGGAACATTGACTTTCACCAAACAACCCCATGTTCGTAGATAAGAGAGTTTTAACCTTTTCTTCTCCCATTCCTCAAATGGAGTTATCTCTTTGTTCTTTTTGGGAACTCGGTTTAGGACATGACATGCGGTCAATATCGCCTCCCCCCACCATGCCTTAGAGAGACCCGATGTGTCTAACATGGCGTTAACCAAATCAGTTAGAGTACGGTTCTTTCTTTCGGCCACCCCATTTGACTGAGGTGAGTAGGGAGGCGTCCTCTCATGGATTATACCATGTTCCGCACAAAAAGCATCAAATACATTGGAAAAATACTCTCCACCACGGTCGAACCTGAGCCTCTTGATTTTTCGATCAAGTTGGTTTTCCACTTTAGCTTTATAGATCTTGAAAAAGTTCAAAGACTCATCCTTAGATTTCAGAAGATACACACGGCAGTATCTAGTGGGGTCATCAATTAACGTCATGAAATATTTCTTTCCACCTTTTGTCAACACACCATTCATTTCACATAGATCTGAATGCATGAGCTCTAGTGGTGCAAGATTTCTCATTTCCGCAGTCGTGTGAGACTTACGAGGTTGCTTAGCTTGCACACACACTTGACACTTAGATCCCTTGACAGTGGTGAAACTAGGGATTAAATTCAACTTCGCTAGTCGCGACATGCAACCAAAGTTAACATGACAAAGACGTGAATGCCACACATTGGATTCACTATTGTTGCAAATATGATTAGCAACTTTATTGCAAACGTCTGATAAGGATAAACGAAACAGACCTCCTGACTCATAGCCTTTACCAATAAAGGTTCCATACTTGGATATTACAAATTTATTCGACTCAAAGACAAGCTTGTAGCCATCTCTACACAGAAGAGATCCGCTAACAAGATTTTTATTGACAGAGGGGACATAATGCATGTTCTTCAGCCGCACGATCTTCCCTGAAGTAAACTTCAGATCGACCGTTCCAACACCACGAACAGAAGCACTTGAACTGTTGCCCATCAGCACGGTTGAAGTCCCTGCGGTCTGATAAGACAAAAACATGGAAATATCACCGCATACATGCACATTAGCACCTGTGTCAATCAACCAATCAGGAGAATGACATACTGAAAGAATAGTGGGAAATATACCATACCCAGCATCCTTCATGTCAGTGTCTCCAATGACAACATTAGCGGGTTGCCGCCTTTCCCAGGATGACGCTTGTCATAGCGATTAGGGCAACTAGGAGCCCAATGATCAGGATCCCCACACACATGACAAGCACCTTTCTTCTTGTGATTCTTCTTCTTGAAGTTAATGTGTTGCACAGCCTTGTTTTTCCCATCAAACTTTGCTTTACCATCAAACTTGCCCTTGTTATTGAACTTGTGGGGCTGGAAGTTCTTCTTCTGTACCAGATTGGCACTAGATCCTCCCTCAATACCTCGAGCATGTGTGTCCTTTGCTCTCGCCTTTTCTTCCACAGCAAAAGTGCCAATGAGATCCGGGACGGAAAACTCTTGCCTCTTATGCTTCAGCAAGGTAGCAAAGTTCCTCCACGAAGGAGGAAGCTTAGTGATGATACCTCCGGCAACAAACTTGTCCGGTAGCATACAACTGAAGTGCTCAAGTTCTCTAGCAAATGATTGTATCTCATGAGCTTGCTCAATCACACAACGCTCTTCAGTCATCCTGTAATCATAGAATTGCTCCATGATGTACAGCTCAGTGCCAGCATCCGAGGCCCCAAACTTGGCCTCGAGTGCGTCCCACATATCTTTTCCACTATCAATTGACGCATAAGCGTCAACTATGTTCTCACCAAGAACACTCAAGAGAGCAGCCTTAAACAGAGTATCCGTTTTCTGAAAAGCTTGTGCCTGTTGAGCATCAAGCTCTCCTTCAGGTTTGCCAAGAGTGGCGTCATAGCAACTCATGGTTTGAAACCATAAGACTGCTCTCACGTGCCACCTCTTATAGTGGATACCCTCAAACATAGGAGGTCTCATGGAAGCAGCAAAACCACTTGGGGTAAATTGCCTATAATAAGGTTTTTGGATTGTTGTAAATATGAGCAATTTACCAAATAATTTTGCTAACGGAAATACTAGATAAAGCATGAATAATATAGCAAATAAAAAGCTAGTCATGCAAGCTGACAGAGAGAAGGTAAACATCGTCTGCATATATGAACTTGAGCTAAACACATCTAGAACAGACACTAGATGAAGTTGCTTAAACGACATAGAACTTAACATACGTAGGGCAGAAATTAGAGCCAAGAACTGTAGCAGGACTTCTAACAGAAGGAGAAGAACACGTACGACATAGCAGCAGCAGAAGCGCTGGACTTGGGGTCGGTGTCCTCGCCTGCCATGTCGTCGAAGAGGTCGTGGACGTCGGGGAAGAAGTCGTCGTTGGGGAAGTAGTCGTCGGCGACCGGAACGTCCGTAATAAAGCAGCCAGTAGTCGCGCGGAGTGCTCCCCAAAAACCTTATCACCCTTCTCCCGTACAGGACTCAAAAGGTGCGGCCTCAGAGGCCTACTGTCCTGACGTGCGGTGCACGCCGCAAGCCGGGATGAGGAAGACAGCAGCAGCTCAGAGATGGAACCGATGGCGAGGGAAGGAGTAGTTCTGGTGCGTCTCTCTGGGAGGAGCGACCTCCCTTTTATAGGCGCAAGAGAAGGAGGCAAGAAGGCAGCGATGGGAGGTGAAACGAAGAGACAGAGGCGAAGCGAACAGCCAGCAGCCGAAGGGATGCACCGTTCGCATTCGAACTCCACTTCGTAACCCGTATCGCGGCGCGTCGTGACGAGGCGTGTCGTGAAGTGGCGTCGCATGGCATGGCGTGGCGTGGCGTGGCGTGGCGAGGCGGGCGGCGGAGGAGGAGCACGCGTGGATATCCCTCTTGTTCTCATACTCATACAAGTGGGGAAAGAACCTCCCTTATGAGGAGGTCCAACTCCCACTAAACTAGCAATGTGGGACTAAACTTTAGTATTATCCCTGGCCTTGCACAAATGGGCTAAGTGGGCCTCTAGGATTTATTAGGAATTTTTGAAATAGTTATTGGGCTGCCCAAAATAGACTAAATTCCAGCAATCTCCCACCAGATCCCAGAGGCACACAGAAATTTGCCTTTGGTTCCAAAACACTGTTTTATATACCGGTACTGCAGTGGAGGTTGTTAAGTTGAACTTCCACCTAGAACTCTATGCTACACTAGTAAGCAACTTGAACAGTGGACTGGGCCTTGAACTGCAAGTTTTCTGCGAATCTAGCTTCACATAAAGCCTTGCCCGATATGTGGCTACCGTGGGTCTTCCCCGTGGGTGGAGCTTATGCGTCATACTTCATGACCTTTCATGAGTTTACTAGAGAGAACCCTACTCTCATAGATTGCGATGTTTTACAATCATACTCATATCGGTGTGTTCTTCAAAAGATGTTCTGCAGGATAACATCTCTGCTTAAATGAGCCACTTAGAACACACTAAGATATATATCAACCTCCCATGCAGATTAGGAGAGTATTGCATCTTCACGGAGTGGTATTGTGAATAGTAAGGATACTCTCCTCTCAGTTGTCCAATAGCTTGTCTTCCACATCTAATTCACGGGATCTCCGATCACAAAGAATAGGTTACCACTGTGAGCAACTCATATTGTGGGTCTCATACCCATCTCCCTCGATGCATTATCTATCACATTACGTGATAGACCCTTAGTAAAAGGATCTGCCAGATTTTAAGACGTTTGGATATAATCCAATGCAATAACTCCGGAGTTTCTCATTTTCCTAACAGACTTTAACCTTCTCTGAACGTGTCTTGATGACTTCATGTTATCCTTTGAGCTGCTCACTTTCGTGATCACAGTTTGATTGTCGCAGTTCATAAGGATACCCGGTACAGGTTTCTCAACAACCGGCAGGTCATTCAAGAGCCCGCGAAGCCAATCAGCTTCGACCGTAGCTGTATCTAGTGTTGTGAGTTCTGCTTCAATTGTTGACCTCGTTAAGATGGTCTGCTTGCAAGACTTCCAAGAAACAGCGCCACCTCCATGAGTGAATACATAACCGCTCGTGGCCTTTATCTCATCAGCATCTGAGATCCAGTTTGAGTCACTATACCCTTCAAGCACCTTTGGGTGCCCGGTGTAGTGAATTCCATAATTCGCAGTGCCTTTCAAATAACGCAAAACTCTCTCTAGAGCTTTCCAATGCACATCTCTTGGTTTTGAGACAAACCGGCTCAGTTTGCTAATAGCAAAAGAGATGTCAGGTCTTGTAGCATTGGCTAAGTACATAAGCGAGCCAATAATCTGGGAATATTTCAATTGGTCTCTAGCAATTCTTTGGTTCTTTCGAAGCAACACACTAGCATCATATGGTGTTGGAGAGGGCCTGCAGTCACTATAGCCAAAGCGACTCAAGATCTTTTCCACGTAGTGAGATTGAAGTAATGTAATCCCTACATCATCGTCTCTCAACAACTTGATGTTCAGAATGACATCAGCCACTCCTAAATCTTTCATCTCAAAGCAACGAGATAGAAAATCCTTGACCTCCTTAATAACATTCAGATTTGTTCCGAAAATCAGTATGTCGTCAACATACAAGCAAAGGATAACTCCCTCGCCCCCACCATGGCGATAGTACACACATTTTTCAGCTTCTTTTACAACAAAGCCTGCAGTTGTTAAAGTTCTTTCAAACTTCTCATGCCACTGTTTGGGTGCTTGCTTGAGTCCATACAAAGACTTCAGCAACTTGCACACTTTTCTTTCCTGACCATCTGGTACAAACCCATCTGGTTGTTCCATATAAAATTCCTCGTCCAACTCTCCATTTAGGAAAGCAGTCTTAACATCCATTTGATGAACGAGAAGACCATGCGAGGCAGCTAGTGAAAGTAGAACTCGAATAGTGGTCAGTCGAGCCACAGGTGAGTAAGTATCAAAGAAGTCTTCAGCTTCCTTTTGGGTATAACCCTTAGCCACGAGCCGAACCTTGTACTTTTCAATAGTACCATCAGGCCTAAGCTTCTTCTTGAATACCCATTTGCATCCTATAGGTTTGCACCCATAAGGACGATCAGTTATCTCCCAAGTTTCATACGCCAAGATGGAATCCATCTCGCTACGAATCGCTTCCTTCCAGTAGTCAGCATCTTCAGTTGCATAGGCCTCTGAAATAGAATTGGGAGTGTCATCTATGAGATACACAAGAAAATCATCACCAAAGGACTTTGCAGTCCTCTGTCTCTTCCTCCTAATAGGAACTTCATTGTTATCCTCCACAGGATTTTCAAAGTGTTCCATCGAAATGGTAGGTTCGGTAATTGTAATTGGTTCCTGATTCGATGAACTAGACATCTCCTGATTAGATGAGGTAGCCATATCCTTCATGGGAAAGATATCTTCAAAGAAAGTCGCATCATTCGACTCCATGATCGTACCGACATGCATGTCAGGTACCTCAGATTTTACAACCAAGAATCTATAGCCAATGCTATGAAAAGCATATCCCAGGAAACCACAATCCGCAGTGTTTGGTCCAGGCTTCCGCTTCTTTGGAATTGGAACATTGACTTTCACCAAACAACCCCATGTTCGTAGATAAGAGAGTTTTAACCTTTTCTTTTCCCATTCCTCAAATGGAGTTATCTCTTTGTTCTTTTTGGGAACTCGGTTTAGGACATGACATGCGGTCCATATCGCCTCCCCCCACCATGCCTTAGAGAGACCCGATGTGTCTAACATGGCGTTAACCAAATCAGTTAGAGTACGGTTCTTTCTTTCGGCCACCCCATTTGACTGAGGTGAGTAGGGAGGCGTCCTCTCATGGATTATACCATGTTCCGCACAAAAAGCATCAAATTCATTGGAAAAATACTCTCCACCACGGTCGGACCTAAGCGTCTTGATTTTCGATCAAGTTGGTTTTCCACTTCAGCTTTATAGATCTTGAAAAAGTTCAAAGCCTCATCCTTAGATTTCAGAAGATACACACGGCAGTATCTAGTGGAGTCATCAATTAACGTCATGAAATATTTCTTTCCACCTTTTGTCAACACGCCATTCATTTCACATAGATCTGAATGTATGAGCTCTAGTGGTGCAAGATTTCTCATTTCCGCAGTCGTGTGAGACTTACGAGGTTGCTTAGCTTGCACACACACTTGACACTTAGATCCCTTGACAGTGGTGAAACTCGGGATTAAATTCAACTTCGCTAGTCGCGACATGCAACCAAAGTTAACATGACAAAGACGTGAATGCCACACATTGGATTCACTATTGTTGCAAATATGTTTAACAACTTTATTGCAAACGTCTGATAAGGATAAACAAGACAGACCTCCTGACTCATAGCCTTTACCAACAAAGGTTCCATACTTGGGTATTACAAATTTATTCGACTCAAAGACAAGCTTGTAGCCATCTCTACACAGAAGAGATCCGCTAACAAGATTTTTATTCACAGAGGGGACATAATGCACGTTCTTCAGCCGCACGATCTTCCCCGAAGTAAACTTCAGATCGACCTTGCCAACACCACGAACAGAAGCACTTGAACCGTTGCCCATCAGCACGGTTGAAGTCCCTGCGATCTGATAAGACGAAAACATGGAAATATCACCGGATACATGCACATTAGCACCTGTGTCAATCAACCTATGAGGAGAATGACATACTGAAAGAATAGTGGGAAATATACCATACCCAGCATCCTTCATGTCAGTGTCTCCAATGACAACATTAGCGGTCTTGCCGCCTTTCCCAGGATGACGCTTGTCATAGCGATTAGCGCAACTAGGAGCCCAATGATCAGGATCCCCACACACGTGACAAGCACCTTCTTCTTGTCATTCTTTTTCTTGAAGTTCGTGTGTTGCACAGCCTTGTTTTTCCCATCAAACTTTGCTTTACCATCAAACTTTCCCTTGTTATTGAACTTGTGGGGCTGGAAGTTCTTTTTCTGTACCAGATTGGCACTAGATCCTCCCTCAATACCTCGAGCACGTGTCTCCTTTGCTCTCGCCTTTTCTTCCACATCAAGAGTGCCAATGAGATCTGGGACGAAAAACTCTTGCCTCTTATGCTTCAGCAAGGTAGCAAAGTTCATCCACGAAGGAGGAAGCTTAGTGATGATACCTTCGGCAACAAACTTGTCCGGTAGGATACAACTGAAGTGCTCAAGTTCTCTAGCAAATGATTGTATCTCATGAGCTTGCTCAACCATAGAGCGCTCTTCAGTCATCCTGTAATCATAGAATTGCTCCATGATGTACAGCTCAGTGCCAGCATCCGAGGCCCCAAACTTGGCCTCGAGTGCGTCCCACATATCTTTTCCATTATCAATTGACGCGTAAGCGTCAACTATGTTCTCACCAAGAACACTCAAGAGAGCAGCCTTAAACAGAGTATCCGTTTTCTGAAAAGCTTGTGCCTGTTGAGCATCAAGCTCTCCTTCAGGTTTGCCAAGAGTGGCGTCATAGCAACTCATGGTTTGAAACCATAAGACTGCTCTCACGTGCCACCTCTTATAGTGGATACCCTCAAACATAGGAGGTCTCATGGAAGCAGCAAAACCACTTGGGGTAAATTGCCTATAATAAGGTTTTTGGATTGTTGTAAATATGAGCAATTTACCAAATAATTTTGCTAACGGAAATACTAGATAAAGCATGAATAATATAGCAAATAAAAAGCTAGTCATGCAAGCTGACAGAGAGAAGGTAAACATTGTCTGCATATATGAACTTGAGCTAAACACATCTAGAACAGACACTAGATAAAGTTGCTTAAACGACATAGAACTTAACATACGTAGGGCAGAAATTAGAGCCAAGAACTGTAGCAGGACTTCTAACAGAAGGAGAAGAACACGTACGGCACAGCAGCAGTAGAAGCGCTGAACTTGGGGTCGGTGTCCTCGCCTGCCATGTTGTCGAAGAGGTCATGGACGTCGGGGAAGAAGTCGTCGTCGGGGAAGTAGTCGTCGGCGACCGGAACGTCCGTAATAAAGCAGCCAGTAGTCGCGCAGAGTGCTCCCAAAAAACCTTATCACCCTTCTCCCGTACAGGACTCAAAAGGTGCGGTCTCAGAGGCCTACTGTCCCGACGTGCGGTGCATGCCGCAAGCCGGGATGAGGAAGACAACAGCAGCTCAGAGATGGAACCGATGGCAAGGGAAGGAGTAGTTCTAGTGCGTCTCTCTGGGAGGAGCGACCTCCCTTTTATAGGCGCAAGAGAAGGAGGCGAGAGGGCAGCGACGGGAGGTGAAACTAAGAGACAGAGGTGAAGCGAACAGCCGGCAGCCGAAGGGATGCACTGTTCACATTCGAACTCCACTTCGTAACCCGCAGCGCGGCGCGTCGTGACGAGGCGTGTCTTGACGTGGTGTGGTGTGGCGTGGCGTGGCGTGGCATGGCTTGGCGTGGCGAGGCGGGCGGCGGAGGAGGAGCGCGCGTGGATATCCCTCTTGTTCTCATACTCATACAAGTGGGGAAAGAACCTCCCTTATAAGGAGGTCCAACTCCCACTAAACTAGCAATGTGGGACTAAACTTTAGTATTATCCCTGGCCTTGCACAAATGGGCTAAGTGGGCCTCTAGGATTTATTAGGAATTTTTGAAATAGTTATTGGGCTGCCCAAAATAGACTAAATTCCAGCAATCTCCCACCAGATCCCAGAGGCACACAGAAATTTACCTTTGGTTCCAAAACACTGTTTTATATACCGGTACTGCAGTGGAGGTTGTTAAGTTGAACTTCCACCTAGAACTCTATGCTACACTAGTAAGCAACTTGAACAGTGTACTGGGCCTTGAACTGCAAGTTTTCTGCGAATCTAGCTTCACATAAAGCCTTGATCGATATGTGGCTACCGTGGGTCTTCCCCGTGGGTGGAGCTTATGCGTCATACTTCGTGACCTTTCATGAGTTTACTAGAGAGAACCCTACTCTCATAGATTGCGATGTTTGACAATCAGACTCATGTCGGTGTGTTCTTCAAAAGATGTTCTGCAGGATAACATCTCTGCTTAAATGAGCCACTTAGAACACACTAAGATATATATCAACCTGCCATGCAGATTAGGAGAGTATTGCATCTTCACGGAGTGGTATTGTGAATAGTAAGGATACTCTCCTCTCAGTTGTCCAACAGCTTGTCTTCCACATCTAATTCACGGGATCTCCGATCACAAAGAATAAGTTACCACTGTGAGCAACTCATATTGTGGGTCTCATACCCATCTCCCTCGATGCATTATCTATCACATTACGTGATAGACCCTTAGTAAAAGGATCTGCCAGATTTTAAGACGTTTGGATATAATCCAATGCAATAACTCCGGAGTTTCTCATTTTCCTAACAGACTTTAACCTTCTCTGAACGTGTCTTGATGACTTCATGTTATCCTTTGAGCTGCTCACTTTCGTGATCACAGTTTGATTGTCGCAGTTCATAAGGATACCCGGTACAGGTTTCTCAACAACCGGCAAGTCATTCAAGAGCCGGCGAAGCCAATCAGCTTCGACCGTAGCTGTATCTAGTGTTGTGAGTTCTGCTTCAATTGTTGACCTCGTTAAGATGGTCTGCTTGCAAGACTTCCAAGAAACAGCGCCACCTCCATGAGTGAATACATAACCGCTCGTGGCCTTTATCTCATCAGCATCTGAGATCCAGTTTGAGTCACTATACCCTTCAAGCACCTTTGGGTGCCCGGTGTAGTGAATTCCATAATTCGCAGTGCCTTTCAAATAACGCAAAACTCTCTCTAGAGCTTTCCAATGCACATCTCTTGGTTTTGAGACAAACCGGCTCAGTTTGCTAATAGCAAAAGAGATGTCAGGTCTTGTAGCATTGGCTAAGTACATAAGCGAGCCAATAATCTGGGAATATTTCAATTGGTCTCTAGCAATTCTTTGGTTCTTTCGAAGCAACACACTAGCATCATATGGTGTTGGAGAGGGCCTGCAGTCACTATAGCCAAAGCGACTCAAGATCTTTTCCACGTAGTGAGATTGAAGTAATGTAATCCCTACATCATCGTCTCTCAACAACTTGATGTTCAGAATGACATCAGCCACTCCTAAATCTTTCATCTCAAAGCAACGAGATAGAAAATCCTTGACCTCCTTAATAACATTCAGATTTGTTCCGAAAATCAGTATGTCGTCAACATACAAGCAAAGGATAACTCCCTCGCCCCCACCATGGCGATAGTACACACATTTTTCAGCTTCTTTTACAACAAAGCCTGCAGTTGTTAAAGTTCTTTCAAACTTCTCATGCCACTGTTTGGGTGCTTGCTTGAGTCCATACAAAGACTTCAGCAACTTGCACACTTTTCTTTCCTGACCATCTGGTACAAACCCATCTGGTTGTTCCATATAAAATTCCTCGTCCAACTCTCCATTTAGGAAAGCAGTCTTAACATCCATTTGATGAACGAGAAGACCATGCGAGGCAGCTAGTGAAAGTAGAACTCGAATAGTGGTCAGTCGAGCCACAGGTGAGTAAGTATCAAAGAAGTCTTCAGCTTCCTTTTGGGTATAACCCTTAGCCACGAGCCGAACCTTGTACTTTTCAATAGTACCATCAGGCCTAAGCTTCTTCTTGAATACCCATTTGCATCCTATAGGTTTGCACCCATAAGGACGATCAGTTATCTCCCAAGTTTCATTCGCCAAGATGGAATCCATCTCGCTACGAATCGCTTCCTTCCAGTAGTCAGCATCTTCAGTTGCATAGGCCTCTGAAATAGAATTGGGAGTGTCATCTATGAGATACACAAGAAAATCATCACCAAAGGACTTTGCAGTCCTCTGTCTCTTCCTCCTAATAGGAACTTCATTGTTATCCTCCACAGGATTTTCAAAGTGTTCCATCGAAATGGTAGGTTCGGTAATTGTAATTGGTTCCTGATTCGATGAACTAGACATCTCCTGATTAGATGAGGTAGTCATATCCTTCATGGGAAAGATATCTTCAAAGAAAGTCGCATCATTGGACTCCATGATCGTACCGACATGCATGTCAGGTACCTCAGATTTTACAACCAAGAATCTATAGCTAATGCTATGGAAGCATATCCCAGGAAAACACAATCCACAGTCTTTGGTCCAAGCTTCCGCTTCTTTGGAATTGGAACATTGACTTTCACCAAACAACCCCATGTTCGCAGATAAGAGAGTTTTAACCTTTTCTTTTCCCATTCCTCAAATGGAGTTATCTCTTTGTTCTTTTTGGGAACTCGGTTTAGGACATGACATGCGGTCAATATTGCCTCCCCCCACCATGCCTTAGAGAGACCCGATGTGTCTAACATGGCGTTAACCAAATCAGTTAGAGTACGGTTCTTTCTTTCGGCCACCCCATTTGACTGAGGTGAGTAGGGAGGCGTCCTCTCATGGATTATACCATGTTCCGCACAAAAAGCATCAAATTCATTGGAAAAATACTCTCCACCACGGTCGGACCTAAGCGTCTTGATTTTCGATCAAGTTGGTTTTCCACTTCAGCTTTATAGATCTTGAAAAAGTTCAAAGCCTCATCCTTAGATTTCAGAAGATACACACGGCAGTATCTAGTGGAGTCATCAATTAACGTCATGAAATATTTCTTTCCACCTTTTTTCAACACGCCATTCATTTCACATAGATCTGAATGTATGAGCTCTAGTGGTGCAAGATTTCTCATTTCCGCAGTCGTGTGAGACTTACGAGGTTGCTTAGCTTGCACACACACTTGACACTTAGATCCCTTGACAGTGGTGAAACTCGGGATTAAATTCAACTTCGCTAGTCGCGACATGCAACCAAAGTTAACATGACAAAGACGTGAATGCCACACATTGGATTCACTATTGTTGCAAATATGTTTAACAACTTTATTGCAAACGTCTGATAAGGATAAACAAGACAGACCTCCTGACTCATAGCCTTTACCAACAAAGGTTCCATACTTGGGTATTACAAATTTATTCGACTCAAAGACAAGCTTGTAGCCATCTCTACACAGAAGAGATCCGCTAACAAGATTTTTATTCACAGAGGGGACATAATGCACGTTCTTCAGCCGCACGATCTTCCCCGAAGTAAACTTCAGATCGACCTTGCCAACACCACGAACAGAAGCACTTGAACCGTTGCCCATCAGCACGGTTGAAGTCCCTGCGATCTGATAAGACGAAAACATGGAAATATCACCGGATACATGCACATTAGCACCTGTGTCAATCAACCTATGAGGAGAATGACATACTGAAAGAATAGTGGGAAATATACCATACCCAGCATCCTTCATGTCAGTGTCTCCAATGACAACATTAGCGGTCTTGCCGCCTTTCCCAGGATGACGCTTGTCATAGCGATTAGCGCAACTAGGAGCCCAATGATCAGGATCCCCACACACGTGACAAGCACCTTCTTCTTGTCATTCTTTTTCTTGAAGTTCGTGTGTTGCACAGCCTTGTTTTTCCCATCAAACTTTGCTTTACCATCAAACTTTCCCTTGTTATTGAACTTGTGGGGCTGGAAGTTCTTTTTCTGTACCAGATTGGCACTAGATCCTCCCTCAATACCTCGAGCACGTGTCTCCTTTGCTCTCGCCTTTTCTTCCACATCAAGAGTGCCAATGAGATCTGGGACGAAAAACTCTTGCCTCTTATGCTTCAGCAAGGTAGCAAAGTTCATCCACGAAGGAGGAAGCTTAGTGATGATACCTCCGGCAACAAACTTGTCCGGTAGCATACAACTGAAGTGCTCAAGTTCTCTAGCAAATGATTGTATCTCATGAGCTTGCTCAATCACACAACGCTCTTCAGTCATCCTGTAATCATAGAATTGCTCCATGATGTACAGCTCAGTGCCAGCATCCGAGGCCCCAAACTTGGCCTCGAGTGCGTCCCACATATCTTTTCCACTATCAATTGACGCATAAGCGTCAACTATGTTCTCACCAAGAACACTCAAGAGAGCAGCCTTAAACAGAGTATCCGTTTTCTGAAAAGCTTGTGCCTGTTGAGCATCAAGCTCTCCTTCAGGTTCGCCAAGAGTGGCGTCATAGCAACTCATGGTTTGAAACCATAAGACTGCTCTCATGTGCCACCTCTTATAGTGGATCCCCTCAAACATAGGAGGTCTCATGGAAGCAGCAAAACCACTTGGGGTAAATTGCCTATAATAAGGTTTTTGGATTGTTGTAAATATGAGCAATTTACCAAATAATTTTGCTAACGGAAATACTAGATAAAGCATGAATAATATAGCAAATAAAAAGCAAGTCATGCAAGCTGACAGAGAGAAGATAAACATCGTCTGCATATATGAACTTGAGCTAAACACATATAGAACAGACACTAGATGAAGTTGCTTAAACGACATAGAACTTAACATACGTAGGGCAAAAACTAGAGCCAAGAACTGTAGCAGGACATCTAACAGAAAGGAGAAGAACACGTACGCACAGCAGCAGCAGAAGCGCTGGACTTGGGGTCGGTGTCCTCGCCTGCCATGTCGTCGAAGAGGTCGTGGACGTCGGGGAAGAAGTCGTCGTCGGGGAAGTAGTCGTCGGCAACCGGATCATCCGTGATGAAGCAACCAGTAGTCGCGCTGAGCGCTCCCCATAAACCTTATCACCCTTCTCCCGTACAGGACTCAAAAGGTGCGTTCTCAGAGGCCTACTGTCCCGACGTGCGATGCACGCCGCAAGCCAGGATGAGGAAGACAGCATCAGCTCAGAGATGGAACCGATGGCAAGGGAAGGAGTAGTTCTGGTGCGTCTCTCTGGGAGGAGCGATCTCCCTTTTATAGGCGCGAGGGAAGGAGGCGAGAGGGCAGCGACGGGAGGCGAAACAAAGAGACAGAGGCGAAGCGAACAGCCAGCAGCCGAAGGGCTGCACCGTTCGCATTTGAACTCCACTTTCACAACCCGCAACCCGCTACCCGCGGCGCGGCGCGTCGTGACGAGGCGTGGCGTGGCGTGGCGTGGCGAGGCGGGCGGCGGAGGAGGAGCGCGCGTGGATATCCCTCTTGTTCTCATGCTCATACAAGTGGGGAAAGAACCTCCCTTATAAGCAGGTCCAACTCCCACTAAACTAGCAATGTGGGACTAAACTTTAGTAGTATCCCTTGCCTTGCACAAATGGGCTAAGTGGGCCTCCAGGATTTATTAGGAATTTCTGAAATAGTTATTGGGCTTCCCAAAATAGACTAAATTCCAGCAACCTGTTCACAAACTCTCCGAGGTGGTACTCCCCGATCACCTCCAGCCTGCCCCTCTCCTTGTCTGTGGCCGCGTCGTTGTTCTTGTGCACAGTGAAAAGGTTGTAGTTGTTCTCTGCACCGACATAGATGTCATCGTCAATCATCTCAACTGCAGTCATCTAGTTCGCGTTGTAGTCCCTAGCGAGCTCTTGAATCGCACTCTCCTCATGCTTCTCAAAAAAAGGAGAACATTAGTCATTGGCCTGATGAAGAACTACTATACAAATGGAAGCAGTGTTATCACTAAAAAAAGATACATCCGTGACATTTTGGGCCGAACGAAAAAAATTGTCATACATATGACACTTCTATGACGATAATTGTGACAAAACCCGGTATCATCATAGATGTGGTGGGCTCCTCCTTCTATGACAAAAAATCATGACAGAAAATGGGCTTTTCGTCCTGGGCGGGCCGTAGACGCAGTTGCATGACATTCTTTGGGCCGTCCATGACGGAAAAATCCGTGGTAGAAGCGAGGGGGAGGAAAATTTCGGGGACTTCCCGGTTACGGTGGGAGGTCGAGGGCCGAGCGATGCGCGTTTCTCTTGTACATGTACGCGCGTGTGTGCGAGGAGTTGGCTCTAACTGAACCCGATCGAGGCGTTGGGCTCTAACTGAACCCGAGCAATTGCACTGCAGGCTACGCGTTACTGAACCCAAGCGATCGATCGATGGCTGTTAACTGAACCCGATCGAGCGATTCCTTCGCTACTGCTGCTAACTGAAGTCGATTGATGCTTCCTCTGGATGAACAGTGAGCGTTGCGGGGGGTTTGGATGAACAGTTCCCGGTGGGGGTGGATGAACAGGACCCCGTGGTGTTGCCTCTGGATGAACAGGACCCCGATCGATCGAGCCGGTTGGGGCTGGATGAACAGGACCCCGTGGAGGGCTGGATGAACAGGACCACCCCGTGGAGGGCAGGATGAACAGTAGACGGTGAAGGGCAGGATGAACAGTAGTCCGTGGAGGGGTGGTTGAACAGGAGCCCGTGGATAGGGCTGGTTGAACAGTAACCGGTGGAGTAGCGCGCGGTGGAGGCTGGATGAACAGGAGCCCGTGGATGAACAGTCGCAGGTGGAGGATGGAGGAGGTCGACGATGGATGAACAGTAGCTCGTGGAGGCTGCAGGGGGTCGACGGTGGAGATGAACAGTATCCTGTGGAGTCCCGTTTTACGGTACGCCACACCCTCCCGATGAACAGGACCCCCGTTTCGACCGTAGCGCTCCAACACAAGTCCGTTTCGTCCGTTTTGCGGTACGCCACACCCCTCTCAATCAACAGGACCCCCGTTTCGACCGTAGGAGGTCTGTTTCCTCCATTTTGCGGTACGCCAGACCCCTCCCGATGAACAGGATCCCATTTCGAACATGGTCGGTCGAACACAAGGCCGTTTCCTCCGTTCTGCGGTACGCTAGGCCTCGTTTCCATCGCCTGTTCTGTCCAAGCCCTCCCCATGAACACGACGCATTCCGTTGCCTCCCAATGAACACGACGCACTCTGTTGCCTCCCCATGAACACAACGACGACGTTGTTTCTCCGTTCCAACCCAACCATGTACACGAGCCCTGGCCGTACGTATGCGCGAGTAGGCGTTCGAGACCCCGCCCGTATGTACACATACGTGGCCGTATTTTCTTTCTTGCATCCTGGCGGTTGTACGTACCTGTACATGCTACGTGCGCGCCTCTACTACGACACGTGCGCGCCTCTACATCGACCAGTATATATGTACGTACACGTTCGCGACCAGAATGACAACGCTACGTACGCTTCGACCAGGTGGGTCCCGACTATCAGGCACTTCCTTGCGTGCGAAGATGTAGCTGGTGGGTCCCAGCAGTCAGGGGCAAACGTTTGTTTCACGAAATACGGTGGCCCGTCCGGTGGGTCCCCGCTGTCAGGTGGAGGAATAATTATTTTGTACATAATAAGGAGGCATTT
Source organism: Aegilops umbellulata (assembly GCA_032464435.1). NCBI lineage: Eukaryota > Viridiplantae > Streptophyta > Magnoliopsida > Poales > Poaceae > Aegilops > Aegilops umbellulata. Next base: position 536,310,275 of record CP136059.1, read on the forward strand.
CCTTGCTGCGGCCGTGGACCCAGCTGTCAGCCTCTCCACGTACAGTCCACGTCCGATGGAAGCCGTTCCTTGACCACGTTGACCACGCCGTGCCGAGAGCACCAGGGCGGTGGACGATGGCGAGGCCTAGGAAGGGGACGACGCGGAGCCGGGGAAGACACGGCAGTGGATGCCCACGCGTAGAGGAGTGTGAGGGTTCACTGGTTCGCTGCGGTGTGAGGCTGCCGTCGCCGCAGAATAACAGGGGGTGTGGGTGAGTAGAGGGATAGCCTGGCCAGCGGTGGGAGTAGTAGGGGGCGGTGAGGCCTCTACCGCATCGCAGCCGGCCACGGGAGGCAGGAGCACGAGGCACGACCGGCGCTGGTTTGGGCGGCAGGAGCAAGAAGACCAGAGGTAGAAGAAGCACTACGGTCGTTGGATGGACATCGTATGGTCACTGGGGCTAGAATCGTCCATATTGACTAAGTTGACAAAGCCCTCCGTCCCCGTCAACTTAGTAGGCCCATAAGTCAGCCTCCCACCAAGGTGGGTCCCAGCTAGCAGGGGCATTCATTTTTTGTGCGTAATAAGGAGGCACTTCCGTTGGGTCCAAGCTGACAGTAGGGGGAACATTTTTTTCGTGAAATACGGTGGCCCGCCGGGTGGGTCCCAGCAGTCAGGGGCAAATGTTTTTTTCACGATATACTGGTGGGCGTCCGGTGGGTCCCTGCTGTCAGGTGGAGGAATAATTATTTTCCGCGTAATAAGGAGGCACTTCCTTGCGGCTGCCGTGGACCCAGCTGTCAGCCTCTCCATGTACAGTATTCTTCCGATGGAATTCGGTCGTTGACCACATTGACCATGCCGCGCCGACAGCACCATAGCGGTGGACGACGGCGAGGCCTAGGAAGGGGACGACGCGGAGCCGGGGAAGACGCGGCAGTGGATGCCCACGCGGAGAGGAGTACGAGGGTTCACTGGTTCGGCTACGTTGTCGTCGCCGTAGAACAGGGGGTGTGGGTGAGTGGAGTGGAGGGATGGCCTGGCCAGCGGTGGGAGTAGTATGGGGGCGATGAGGCCTCCGCGGCAGCACAGCCGGCCACGGGAGGAAGGAGCAGGCGGCACGACCGGCGCTGCTTTGGGGCCAATCAACAATAGTAGTACACTATTTGTACTAGCTTCACATGCTTCGCGCGTCAGGTGGGTGTTTTTACTATAGCCATATGTTAATGTGTTCGTTGTACGTAACCAGCACCTCGAATCCTTGATACTAGTATACTATATAGTAGGAGTAAGTAGTAGGAGTAGTAGGGTGGCATGGGCCAGAACAAGCATTCACGTCCAGGAGTACGGCACACGCCACCACCACAACATCCATCTGACACCATATTATTTCTTGGAGTCCGTGCTAGAGCAATCTCTTCAACCTCGTCGTTTCTCTAACTTCAGCCATCGCGCGGCGGGCGAGGTGGGGGTTTGCCGATAGTCGGTTTCCTTAACTGCGGTCCCACTTGTAAGGCCAACTCCAACGCACGACCCCAAACGGACCTCCATTTTGCACGAACTCCAATGATAATTTGGACTATAAAAGCAAGACCAAAGAAAACAAGAACCACAAGAATACATTTTACTACTCCTGTAAGTTGGATTAGTGCCTTCTCGATGCATTCATTGTTGATCTTCGGAGGCTCGATCTTGTGTCCTTCTTTCTTCTTCGAGTGTAAAGAAGTAGACGTTGCTTCCTCGCATCTAGTCTCATGTCTAGGCTCTATTCTAGTAGGAGTATCAACAAGTGCACTAATCTCATCTTTAGCCGCTATGCTACTAGCTAAAAGTGATAGAACATCTACTAACCTGCGCTCTATCAATATATGGATGTACTCTTCTTCCCAATACAAAAACTTGCATCCATTCTACTCCCTCCATTGCACAATACATGCCTTCTATTTAATTTGTCAAAATATATATGTATCTAGACATGTCTTAGTATATAGGTACATCCATTTTTGGACAAATGGAAGTCAAGTATTTTGGAACGGAGGGGGTACACAATAAAAATTTTAAGTTAGCACAACTAGTCTAATCCGAGAGCAGAACCGAAGATTTGGTCGCGTTCTTCCTCCTTTTGCCGACACGTGGGACATCCAACATCCAGGTCGTGTCATGAAAGAAAATAGAGTGGTAGTTGAAGCCACAAGATGTGCATCTTGGGTTAAACTGTAAATAGAATCTTACTACTCTTGAGTAACTCCAAAAGCGGCCACCGAAGATCTTTATTGGATTTGTTTTTCATCACCAGCACGTCGAGGTGAAAGATGTGCAGGTTCAGTGGGTCCTCTTGTGTTTTCACTCACATGTGGGGCCGCATGTGAGCAAACAGACGATGGGCTCCGCGTGTCCGCTGGCTGGCTAAGAAGAGAGATAGAGGAGGGCTGAGCATGGACTGTAGGAAATTTGTTCTATGTACCTCGATATAGGCTCGATATAGTGGGGTGGCATGGGCCATAACTAGCATTCACGTCTAGCAGTACGGCACACGCCACCCACACGAGTCCCATTCGACACCAATTTTCTTGGAGTCCTTGCTACAGCCATCTCTTCTCCTTCCAGTTTTCTCAGCCATCGCGCGGTGGGCGGGGTGGGGGTTTGCCGATAGTCGGTTTGCTCAACTGCGGTCCCACTTGTAAGTGAAAATGCAACACCGCACGCATTCCTGCTTGAGCGGCGTGCCGGACCAACCGTGTGGGGGTGTGACGCGAACACGCCAGGCTTTTCCTTTTGAACTCGTAACTTGTAAAATCTGGTTCTACTCCATGGCGCGACCGATATATAGAAAATAACGATTTTGCCTAGAGTAATGAGAAGTTTGGTTCTGGCGCCGTTCATGCATGGAGTACGTACAAAAATTATGAAGTTGATGCAAAAGGTAAGATAATTACTGTAGTATCATATAGTACTACATGGATTTGACGGAAAGATAAAAATACATACGGATCCATCAACGTTCAACGACATCCTCACGCCCTAGTGCGCCGGGTCACCAACCGACGTGTGAGGAGCAGCGGCGTTGGCGGCGAGCTCAACGTGCTTCTGAACAGTGCCGTCCAAGGTTGCCCTGTGCTCCAAGAAGGCCAGCGTCCTATCGTCCTCCTCTTGCATGTAGTAGTCCTTGTGGACAATTTGCGCGTAGACGTGGGTGATTATGTCGATGGTGTCTTGCTGCGCCAGGCGCTGCGCGGCGAGCGCGACCTCGAGGTGGACATTCTCCGACGCAACGGCGGGCAGTCGCAGGGCCACCAGTGCGTCGAAGAGGTTGTTACCATAGTGGCCGTTGAGGGTGGCGGGCATCGCAGAGCCTGGGCTCGTCGGCTGGAGGCTTACGTCAAAGTCGTCCGCAAGCTTCTTGACAATGGTGAAATTGTCGAGGAAACCGACGAGGACCTCGTCGAACAAGGAGACGAAGTTGTCGTCCAAGCGGCCCCTCGCCCTGGCTGCCTCAAGCAATACTACCTGGAGACGTTCCTCGGTGCCGGGCTGCAGGCCGGCATCGTGAACCATCTGGCACAGCCGGCTGATGCTCGCGCTCATCGCCTCCATGGGTCTAGCATAGCTTCTAGTCAACTGATCTTGCGATTCGAGTGATCACTCAGCCCTTTGTTAGCGTGCGTAGGTGTGTAGGATTTCGTACTACTCCTCGGCCCTCTATTGCACCTGCCTTTGGCTATATGATAGGTGGGCCAGCCACCCCCTAGGGCCACGTGTCATTCACCGAAAGGCAGTTGCCGTAAGTCAATGAAGATGTGTCCCCCTCCGTGCCAGTGTAGTATAGTCATGTCACCGGACCTCTAGTTGGGGCCAAACGAGAGAAGTTTGATGTTTACTGGTTTATTGGTCCCCTTTGCATTTCGCGCTAAGTTTTGACCTTTGATTTAACTAATAAAATGTTAATGCATGTAAACAAAAATGTTGTGTAAGTCACCTTACGAAAACCAAATAATCCCAAAATACTTAGGCATGGTGCATTAACTCCCTCCTTGTTTCTTATTTCGTGACATATCAACCAATGACAGATGTGGGCCGTGCATGCTTGTAATGACTTGAGACTACCAAACATGACATGCAGTGTTTAGTTCATTGCATGTAATCCTATTAGTACTCTAGTTAGGAGTAGCAAAAAAACATTAAGTTCTCTCGCCGATAGGAATAAAACACCATGTATCTATTTACAGAGGGAGTAGTTCATTTTTGGTGACATGCATTACTAGATATTGCTAGTCAAATACTAAAATCCAGATGGACGTGGTAGTACTCCTAAATCCAGACGGTGGTGCTACTAGTACTAGTAGTAGTACTACCAATGTAGTAGTAGGAGTACTAGCATTGTACTACCCGTTGGTCAAATTATTACGTGCTGCTCCTCACAGTGAAGTGACAAGACCCTGCGCCGGAGATGACACCTGAGTATAGGCGTCGTGTTCGGCATACCATAGTCAGCCTCACCATCTGCAGTCACTATCATCATGGTTGTAGAGCTAGCCTGCTTACAACTAGCCCTGTTTGACATAATTTCCCGTGCGTAGATGCCCGTGCATTGCACAGAACACCAAGATTGGGGGTGGACGGCTCCGGCAGCGGCCATCGCGCCAGATTTTCCACGGCCTTCTACTCCTAGATGTGGTGGGGAGGAGATGAGGATGACTGTGAGAGACAAGGAGTTGTTTGTAAATAGGGAACAAGTGCGGGCATCTTTTTGCAAAAATGGAGAGGCTTGGTTTGTATGCGTCAGATCTAGATGTGACGGCTATTGGTGAAAGATGGGAGGCACAACATCATTACCAACTCAGGACCTGTTTGATTCGC